>JAHKKF010494431.1:0-12176 GCA_019740295.1 Labeo calbasu | reverse complement strand
GTTGTTCTATCTGTGGATTTGTCTATCATTTTATTATATTTATCATTCTCTCTGTCTATCATTCTATCGTTCTGTCTGTTGTTCTATCTATCATTCTGTCATTGTGTTGGTCATTCTATCATTCTGTAGTTTTCTTTCTATCGTTCTGTCTATCGTTCTATGATTATATCTATCGTTCTCTTTGTCTATCATTCTATATATCGTTCTGTCATTCTGTCTATCGCTCTATCTGCCTGTCTATCTATCTATCTATCTATCTATCTATCTATCTATCTATCATTCTGTCGTTCTATCTATTGTTCTGTCTATCATTCTATCGTTATATCTATCGTTCTCTGTCTGTCTATCATTCTATCGTTCTGTCTGTCATTCTATCTATTGTTCTATCGTTCTGTCGTTCTATCTATTGTTCTATCTGTTGTTTTGTCTATCATTCTATTATTATATCTATCGTTCTCTCTGTTTATCATTCTATCATTCTGTCTGTCATTCTATCTATCGTTCTGTCATTCTGCCCATCTCTTTATCTATCTATCTATCGTTCTGTCTGTCATTCTATCTATCGTTCTATCTTTCTATTGTTCTGTCATTCTGTCTATCTATCTATCGTTCTATCTATCTATCGTTCTATCGTTCTGTCATTTTGTCATTCTGTCATTTTGTCGTTCTATCTATCGTTCTATCTGTCTGACATTCTATTGTTCTATCTATCTGTCTGTCTGTCGTTCTGTCATTCTGTCGGTCATTCTGTCTGTTGTTCTCTCTATCGTTCTGTCATTCTATCAGTCATTCTGGCTATCATTCTGTCTATCTATCGTTCTATCTAGCTTTTATCGATCTATCATTCTTATTCTTATTTATTGTTCACTCTGTTTATCTTTCTGTCTATCTTATGTATCTATCTATCTGTCAATCATTCTGTCATTTTATCAATCTGTCAATATATCATTCCATCTATCATATTGTTCTATTGTTCTGTGCATCGTTCTATCGATTCTGTCACTCGTTCTATCATGTATCGCTCTGACGTTCTATCTCTTAGTCTATCGATAGATAGATAGATAGATAGATAGATAGATAGATAGATAGATAGATAGATAGATAGATGGACAGATAGGTAGAGGGAGAGATGAAGACAGACAGAGAGAGACAGACAGGGAGGGAAATGGACTCTCCAGCTCTCGTCCTCATTGCTATTCTCCCTCCACCCGGCAGCCTTCCCCTCCCTTCCTTATTTATTTCCTGTCCTCTCATGTGAAGGTTAATTACTTATGGATAGTTAAGGATTACAGAAGAACAATAGGAGGCTCATTGATCTCTCCGGTGTGCCGCTGCTGCAATGTCACCAGTGCAAACACCGGGACATACCCACAGATTACCTGGATCACCAATCGATTTCTCTTTTTCTCTCCTGTCTGTCTCTCTCTCCCTGGCTGTCTACCTCACCCACCGCTCTCTCTGTCTTTTCCTCATTCCTCTGTTTCTTCACAAAGCTCATTTAGCAAAAAGCAGATTTTTCATACCGGGGCTTTCGTGTCATTCTGCAGGGCCTCTCTATCTCTAATTTGTTTGCAGGCCGTGTAAATACGTGTGTGTGTGTGCGCGTTTGGGATTCACCGCGTGTGTGTGTGTGAGCGAGCGACTCAATGCCGCAGGTTGAATGAGCCGCATTGATCGGCTGGATTTAAGTGTTTACAGAGGCTTGCGAGGGTGCCGAGCACACGGTGGGGGGCTCGACCCGCCGATCGATACATCTGAACGAACTTCATGATCCCAACATGCTGCCAGCGGGAGATAAAAGAGCGAGGTTAGTGCCCTCCCTCTGACGCGTGTTTCACCCCCGTCGTCGAGGCCGTGGGGCGAACGCGGGCTCTAACGGCTTCGCCTGCTCTCATACGCAGCATTTTGCCAACTTTAACTGCGCTGTTTCTCTTGGTCGGCACGCCTCACTGGCTTTCTAGGGCTCCTCTGCGAGCTTTTTAACTTTCTGCTGAGACCGTCCTCCGAGAGAGACGGCATAGGAGACTATTGGCGCTTCGCATTTAGCTCAATATCAGCGAGTAGCGTTTTAAAGAGTAGCCGGCAGGAAGGAGAGTCACGGCGCCCTTCGGTTTAAAGTGTTGGTATTGATGCGCCGAAGAATTTGAAGTGGAGAGAGAGACGTGGCCGAGAGAGAGAGAGAGAGAGAATATTCTCAAAGGGTAAATCATCACATTTACCCTGACAGACAAAGAGGACAGCGGGGAAATCTCCTCTGTAAAGCATCAATGCCCTGTCTCCGTCTCTCAAGTCTCCCTCACACACACACGTTGGTTTTTTATTACTGAAGAGGGTGTGTGATATTCTCACCTTATTATTTATTGCCTTCCTGGTTTTATGGACTGTTATTTGCGCCGTCGTGGTGCAGTTTTAGTATTAGATGGATGGTCTGGGTGAGAGCAGTTTGTAGTTTGGTGCTGGTGTTGTTGAGCAATAAGCGGCAAAAGGATAATATCCTAAATGCGCAGCTTATTTTGGCTTGAAAATGTTCAACAAAATGTTTAATTATTTATAAAATAACAGTAATATAGTTGTAGGCTGTTTATAGTTGTCAAGCAACATGACTATGTAAAGGTATTGTCTTTTCCATGCAGTTGGTGTCTGGAGCTTTTTAAGTTAAATAAAGCATCATAGAAGTAGTTCATACGGCTTGTGCACTATATTCCAAGTCATTTAATAGCTTTGTGAGGCTGAACTTTCAACGTTATTAACTGAAAATCTTCTCATTTAGTGGTTACGACTGGATCATTAAATCAGTGTGTTAAAGGATTAGTTCACTTCCAGAGTGAAAATTTCCTGATAATTTGCTCACCCATATGCCTTCCAAGATGTTCATGTCTTTCTTTCTTCAGTTGAAAACTTCCATTGAAATCTTCCATATAGTGGACTTCAATGGGAGCCAACGGGTTGAAGGGCCAAATTGCAATTTCAGTGTAGCTTCAAAGGGCTCTAAGTGATAACAATTGAGGAATAAGGGACTTGTCTGGTAAAACGATCAGTCATTTTCTAAAAATTTCAATCACAATTTCTATAATTTTTAACCACAAATGATCATTTTGCACTAGCTCGACCTCACACATTTCATAATCATGTTGGAAAGATCAGAGCGTGAGAGGAAGTAGTGACCCAGTGTTTAGTCAGAAAAGTGTTATCATTTACATTTTATTATCACAAAAAATTATCCAATTACTCGATTAATCGGCAGAATAATCGACTGATTACTCGATTACCAAAATAATCCTTAGTGACAGCCTTAAAGTCACAAAATGAACGTGCAAAGAAAGTCAAAATGCCCTTTTCAAAAAAAGGTAAAACAACGACGTTGGACAATTTCGAAGTTGGAAAAGAAAATGGGATGGAGTTTTTCACCCTACCATACCTAAATTATCTGATTAATCATCAGAATGATCAACCGATTACTCAATTACCAAAAAAAAAAAAAAAAATCGTTAGTGACAGCCATAAACTCACAAAGGAAACGTGCAAGGAAAGTCAAACACCCTTTACAAAAAAAGGTAAAACAACGATGTTGGACAGTTTTGAAGTTGGAAGAGAAAATGGGATGGAGTTTTTAACCATACCCAACCTAAATTATCAAATTACTCGATTAATCGTCAGAGTAATTGACCGATTACTTGATTATCAAAAAATCGTTAGTGACAGCCATAAACTCACAAAGCGAACGTGCAAAGAAATTCAAATGCCCTTTGCAAAAAAATAACAAGGTACAACAGTCCTACCTAAATTATCCAACTACTCGATTAATCGTCAGAATAATTGGCCGATTACTCGATTATCAAATAATCGTTAGTGACAGCCTAAACTCACAAAACAAATGTGCAAAAAGTCAAACGCTCTGATGTTGGATGATTTTGAAGTTGGAAGAGAAAATGGGATGGATTTTTCTACCCTACCTATATTATCCAATTACTCAATTAATCGTCAGAATAATCAACTGATGTTAGTGACAGCCATAAACTCAAAGCGAACATGCAAAGAAAGTCAAACACCCTTTACAAAAAAAGGTAAAATGATGATGTTGGACGATTTTGAAGTTGGAGGAGAAAATGGGATGGATTTCAGAGTACATAGACAAAGAACTGCACGTAACTTTTCCAACGTGATTACGTAATGCATGAAGATGCGCATTACAGAGCTAGTGCAAGATGAACATTTGTGATTGTGGTTTCAGTTTTCAACTGAATTAACTGACTCCGTGTTGAATCTAAACCATAAGCCTCAAGAGGGTATAATCACTAATGCACAGCTTTTGTGACTTGAAAATTTTCAACAAAAAATTTGATTTATTAAAAAACTAGGGCTGTAACGATTCCTCGATTTAAATTTGAGTACTCAATTATGAAAAAAAATCCTCACTTGCATTTTGCCTGTGTCGTTTAACCGGCAAGATACCGGAAATGGCGCATTCCAAGGATGAGAATCCATAAAAAGCATTATAAGAATGTTTTCTAAATCTACATGACTTATTAAAACCATTTAAAAATTATAATAAAGCATAGTGCTATTGTGAATTCACAATAGCATTTTTATGATAAAGAAGTGGCCATATATTAAAGAGTAAGTAGACATTTGAATTAAATGTTGTTTAGCCAATATCAGACAAAGATTGGATCCATAGATTAGAACCATATTATTACTTTGATATTTTATTTGAACCAACTATTTTTTTGAACCAATTATTACATTTCAGTGCTATTAAATGTGTATTTTAAGTCAATTCAATACTCGATTACCGAAACAATCGTTAGTGACAGCCGTAACTCACAGTAATATTGTTTATAAACTGTAGACTGTTTATAGCTGTCAACAACATGAATCGTTTACTTACTCACGTCAGTCGATTAACCTGCAAAATACAGAAAGTGGCACATTCCACTGACGAGAATCTATGAAAAGCATTATTAGACCATTTTCTAAGGCTGCACAAATTATTAAAACCATTTAAAAATCATAATTAAGCATAGTGCTATTGTGTATTCACAAAGGTTGCGATTCATTTAAATAAATATATGCGCTGCAGTTTTAATACACACTTTATTTGTGTAGGTTACGTGCATCTCAGAGCGGCTCTGTTCACGGTAAAGGCTGCTCCAAACAAAGTTATCATTTACCTTTTATTACCACAAAAAAATTATCCAACTACTCAATTTATCATCAGAACATTATTCGATTACCAAATGAATCATTAATGACACCTCTAAACTCACAGTAATATAGACTGTAGACTGTTTGTAGTTGTAAAGCAACATGACTCTGATGTCTCTTGAATTGCTCAATTCAGAAATGCATTCAGAAAGCATTCAGTCGCTGAATGAGTCAGTGAAGGAGTCAGTTGCACTTTTCTGTACGTTTGGCAACTTGAGCTTTTAAGTTTGAAAAAAGCTCCATAAAGTAGTCCATGCGGCTTGTGCAGTGTATTCCAAATCATTTGATAGATTTGTGAGATTCATACTGAATGAAAATCTTTTCCTCCAGTGGTTGCGACCGGATCATTAAATCATTGGGTTGAGCGCAAAAACCTGATTGGTCTGAATTTGTGATGCGAGAATGACTCACTCAGACCAGTTTTGTGAACTGAATCAACTGATTCATCAATCTAATAGCTTACGAATCAGACATGGCTACTTCTCCTAATGAACATGCCAAGTAGAGCTCGGGCGAATGCCAAGATTCAGTTCATTATTACGGTCTGTTTGTCAAACAAAAATGTTATATGGCTTGAAAGATTTTTAAATAAAGTGCATGAGTCATATTAACATCATTTTTTGAAGCTTGAAAGCTCCAGTCCCTATTTATTGCAATTGCAAGGAACGTAGCAACCAGTTCAACTCAAATTACTCTTGTTGTTTTCCACCAAAGAAACAAAGTCATACGAGTTTGGAATGAGAAAATCATGTTTTTTTGGTGAACTATTCCTTTCATAAAGAATTCAATTGATGTGCGGTCACCAGGTGTGCGCTTGTCGGCATATTTTATAAACGGCTTTGAACATGGCTCATCCAATCCGCTTTTAGAGTCTAAGCTCTATAATACGGATCATTTAATGCTCAACCTGAGACGCGGAGGAGCGACCTGAATGAGTAGTGATTTGTTTCACGACTTGCAGACTTCACTCATGATTATTGAACGATCTCTCAGGTCGCTCATAGTCACACAAGGCACAATAACCTCCTTTTTCTCCACAGGGTCAGAGAACAGGGTGGCAAAGCCTCTCTTTGTGCCACAAACAGGATTTCTCCTGCATTCTGTAAAGCCGCTTTATGCAGCAGCTCTGTGTGTGTGTGTGTGTCCGAAGCTTTGGAGTGATGTGGAAATGTGGAGAGCTAAATGGATCAGGAATCTCTCCAGTGCTGCGGCCAGTGACATATGGCCCGGCCCATGACCGGCAGGGCACTGCATGCTTCATTTGTGGTCAAAGAGGGCTATTTACTTTGCTTTTCCAGCTTTTTTTACCCCTGCCAGCTCTTTCCTGTCGTCATCCATCCGTCTTTTTTTACTTGAATCCCATCCGGGCTCTCACTCGGCCCCACATCAGCTGTTCTTCCTGCTGCAATGCAGAGGTTTACTGACAGTTTGCTCAGAGTTTGAGCAGAGAGGTTTTTGCCGGTTTTTACCTGCTACCAGTCAGATTCACTTTTGTGGAATGCATTTATTAAATACAAATTCCTGTGTAAATTGTTTGTAAAAATTAATTGAAGGTTTTCTTAATTAACAGACTTTGTGATTCACTTTTGGATTTAATTTAACATTTTTAACAGCATGTTTTTTTTTTGTCCCAAATAATATATTCAATTTTTATAATAATTGGTTTTTACAATGTATTCAAGGTGTTTTTGGATATTGAAACAGGTTGCAACAAATTATTTCTAATTTGCATGCTCATCTTTGTTATCCAGCTAGTTAATGTTGTCTTGGTGACATTTTAATCAGCTACAATTTTTTATGGAAAACCAAATTAAGTTTATAAGGCATAAAAATGTGTGCATGAACAACAAACATAAAAGGTAGTTAGTTTATCTGTTACTATTTTTGTACCTTTTGCTGTTTCATTTGGTGATGCTACTAAAATTACACACTTAAATTTAAAAAATGAATATTTAAAGAGATAAATTAAAAATTTAAAAAAATTCAGAAAAATGGCCGTTCCAAACCTGTATGACTTACTTCTTTCTGAAAAAAAAAGTATGCTACTGTTCAAAAATTACTAGGTAAGATTTATGAGGTGTTTTTGAAGTTTCTTATGCTCACCATAATTTATTTGATCAAAAATATAGTATATAAGTATTAAGCTTAATACTATAGTATATAGTATTAAGCATTAATATTATGAAATATTATTATAATTTAAAATAACTTTTTTCTATTTTAATACGTACTGCCCCTAAAACTTTTGAATCGTAGCATACAATTTTCACTGAGATTACAAGATAGTGATGATAGAAACCCTGGGACTGTTGTCCAGATAACAGCCAAAGGGATGACCCTTTCAGCCACTGCAAGTGAAGTTTCATTTGATCATTCCAAATCTGTGATTTCTCGAATATTGCAGGTTCACAATGACACCAATTCATTCAGGTCCCCCAAAAAGACTTGGGGCGTCCATGTAAGACAAATGTACGTGAAGCCAGGATAATGTAGAGACTCTAAGTGGGGAGTCAATTCAGCACTGCAGCTGGAATTGCTTGCCCGCTGAACAGGGTCTGGATCTATCTCAGGATGTGTAAGAGAAGACAGACTCAAAGCACACTCTGCAGAGACCAAGCCTCTCATCAGCAGAAAGAATCAAAAGGCTAAGCTCACCGTTGCTAAGGAGCATGTTGTGTGGAGAGAAGAGAACTGCTCCAAAGTTTACTTTAGTTTAATTTATTTGGGTCTGATGGGAAACATTTTGTTTGGCGTCAGACTGAGGAAAGACTGAAGCCTGTGTGTGTGTAGAAGTCAGTGAAAAGTGAAGGAGGAAGTGTCATGATTTGGGGGATGTTTTCTGCAGCAGGAGTTGGGTCTCTTATACAGATACATGGGAGGTGAATGCAAGTGTTTGTTAGAACCTCCTTCAGCAACATGCAGTTCCTTCCCTGCAAGCATCTCCTAATCAGCCAAGACAATGCCCCCGTCACACTGCGAAACAGGTAAAGCAGTTCCTTGAAGCTAAAAACACTGAAATAATGAAATGGCCAGGCCTGAGTCCTGATCTAAACTACTGATCTAAAATACTTGGCGACAAAGTTATGGCAAAGAAACCCACTACAGTCACCGATGCGCTGAAATCATTCAAAGCAAGGGCCTCTACGCTTCCTACTAATTTCAGACAGCCGTAACCTTCCAAAATTAGGGCCTGAGCACCGATGGTGCAAGGACCCTATTGTAATTGCCCAGTTTCTTCTTCTTCTCCACAATGAATCGCATTTCTGAGGGCCTAAACATGTTTGAAAACTCATGAAACTTTGCATATAAGCCAAAAGTGGTGAAAATTTACATCTGATATGGGTTTCAGCAGTGGGTGTGGCACAATGACTCGATAGCGCCACCTATAAAATTTCAATGAAGAGATTTAAACAGATGAACACCAAATTTGGCCAGTGTAATCTAAAGCTCTTTGTGTCGTTAAATTGCAAAGATCTTGAGTTTTCGTTGAAGGGCATGTCCGTGGTGGCCTGCCAAACTCCGATGTTTCGCCACGAAACCGGAAGTTGTATAATTCAGGCATACAATGTGCGATCTGATACATGCCCCTGACCATATTCAGTTATAGTCATAGCTCTACCTGCTGATAACAGGAAGTGGCATGTTTTATGCTGTAACAAACTCCTCATAAAGATTTAATGGCATTAACATATTTAGTCTAATCTAAAGGCTTTGCAATCTTAAATTGCGTAGATCTAGAGTTTTGGTTAAAGGGCGTGTCCGTGGCGGCATGACAAAGTTTGATGTCTTTCCATGGAAAAGGAAGTTGTTTTAACTCAGACATACAATGTCCGACCTGCCTCAAACTTCACACATCCAGTAAGTGTCCTGGCCTAAACACTTAATATTCTGTCATAAGCATAGCGCCACCTGCTGGCAACAGGAAATGACTTGTTTTACACTAACCTAAACATGCAATGTCCAGTCTGCACCAAACTTCACATGTTTGGTTAGAGTCCTGGCCTGAAGACATCTAAAGGCCAATATTCAGTTATAATCATAGCGCCACCTGTTGGCAACAGGATTTGACGGGTGTGTTTTACATTAACTCAAACATACCATTCATAAGTTTGACCAAAGTCCTGGCCTGAAGACATCTACATGCCAATATCCAGTTATAGTCATATCGCCACCAGCTGGCAGCAGGAAGTTTGGCACATTTAATCACTGTGTTTTTGTTGAAATGCCTTGAATATTTGGTCAAATGTTGAGTGAGTATTTCAGAAAAACTTACACGTTTAGTAGTTTACTGTTTACAGTCAGTTCGATTTTTGTCTCTAACCACAGACCTCAGCAGCGATTGATCTTCAGCACGTGGTCTTCAGTTGAGTATCTACGATCGTTCGAGAGCATGTATTGTGTATCGAGAGCATTGTGTCTTCGACCTTGGATCTGACCTCCTTCTTATCTATATTTCAGCTCTCATGTACCGCAATAACAGTCGCGTGATTGACTGAATTGCTTTGGCGATGCGCAAGCTGCATGCAAACACGCCTAGAGCGCTCTCTCTCTCTTCCTCTTTCTCTTTACTCAGTGCTTCATCAAAATAGCTCCTTGTCCTTCCTTCCCCTCCCCAATCCCTCCATCCTTATTAAGAAAAGAGAGAGAGAGAGATCAAGAGATGGAGGACTACATTAGTTGTGGAGTGGCACACAGAAGTCTCTTCCAGCCAGGTCTGGCTCTCTGAGGCATAATGTGTGTATCAGCATCATTTAGCACATACTGTTTAAGAGTCGGGAAAGGTCATGGCTGCGAGGGGAAGCCTGCGGTTGTGAGGGAGGGAGCGGGGCGAGAAAGTGAGTTGATGAATGTGTTGAATAAAGAATGCAGTTTGCTGGCTAATGATCTAATGGCTTCGTGGTGTCTGCGCATACGACGCGCGTCACACACCAGAGCTGCTGTCGCCTGCGAGAAAACAAAGACTGCTGAGGACACCTGCAGCATGAGTTGTGTTGGTTTGATCTGCTGGTGACCGAACTTGAATGTGTGTGTGTGTTTTGTGTGTCTTCTTTTTTGTAGAGGAAGACGTGGAGAATTTTGAAATGGCAAGCTTGCCCCTGGATTCGCAACGGAACATCGAAGCCGACAGCTTTTGGTGCATGAGCAAATTGCTGGATGGGATACAGGTATTTTATCCACTTGAGGTTTGACTGGTCAGATGGGAGATGTCATAAGCAGCTCTTTTCAGTGATTTACATTCAAAAGTAGCCGTTCTTCTAATAATTTTGTCTTTATTTGTTTTATTCATTTATTGCACAAGCAGTTTATAAATCTATGTGATTTCACCCTTGTTGTTATTGTTTTTCGTTTCTTCCTCTTCTTCATAATAATATTATTACTATTTAGTAATAATAATAATACTATTTATTGTTACTCTCAATATTTATTGAAAATTTTCATATAAACATACATAAATTTATATATGTAAATGTATAATTAAATTTAATTAATGACTTCACCTTTTCTTTTTTTCTTTCTATCCTTTTTAAATCCCTTTTTTATTTCTTAATTACATTTACTACTAATACCACTGCTACTACTACTAATCTTTATTGTTGTTATTGTTTTTTATTTTATTCAAAAAACTTTTCTGGTTCCTTTTTTCTTCTTTTCTTTTATTTTAGCTTTGTCATTACTGATTTATTTTATTTTTAATTTTTTTAATCTTATGTTTTTATTACTTTTTTATAAATGTAAATGACAAACATACATACATTTATATAAAAATAAATGTATAATTAAATTTAATTCATGTCATCTTTTTTTTCTACCTTTTATTTTTATCCCTCTTTATTTCTTAATAACATTTTCTAATAATAATAATAATAATAATAGTCTTTTTTTATTGTTGTTACTATTTTTATTTCATTCAAAGATGGCAAAATTTTTGTTTTCTTCATAATAATAATAATAATAATAATAATAATAATAATAATAACAAATAATTTTTCTTTTTATAAACATATATAATAAACACATACATTTTATATAAATAAATGTAAAATTTACATTTTAAATAATTTTAAATAAATGCATCATTATTTTTCTTATTTCTTTCTCTTTTATTCTTATCCTTTTTATTCCTTAACATTTCTAATAATAGTAATAATAATAACAATAAATAATAATAATAAAAATGTAATTAAATTTTAATTTAAAATGTACTTTTTTTTGTTTTTCTATCTTTTCTTTTTATCCTTTTTATTTCTAATAATAATTATTATTATTATGTATTTATTTTTTTAAAGTTGGCAAAATGTTTCTTTTTTTTTCTTCTGCATAATAATAATAATAATAATAATAATAATAATAATAATAATAATAATAATAATCTTTTTGTTTTTATTTACTTTTTATAAACAAATACATTTATACTTAAATTTAATTTTATTGTCCTTTTTCTTACCTTTCTTTATTTCCTGTCTTTTCTCACCCCTTCTTTTATTTGATTCTTTTTTTCCTTCTCTTCATAATAACAATAATAACAATAATAACAATAACAATAACAATAATAATAATAATAATAATAATAATAATAATAATAATAATAATATTCAAAATAATTTAATCTTTTCTGTTGATCTGCTGTTGTTGATTTTTGATATAATTTTAAAATAATTTTCAAATATAAATTTAGTTTGATTCATGTTGTCAGCATCTTATACCATTTCTAGTGCTGGGCAACGATTAATCACATCCCAAAAAAAAGTTTTTGTTTATATAATATATGTGTGTGTGTACTGTGTATATTTATTATGTGTATATATAAAGACACACAAATACAGTATATATTTATACTGTATATACAAAATATATACAGTATATATTTTGAAAATGTTTACATGTAGTTACATATTTGCATGTATTTATATATATATATATATATATATATAAACATATTTTTCTTAAATATATACATGTACAGTCATGGC
>JAHKKF010494429.1:0-13065 GCA_019740295.1 Labeo calbasu | reverse complement strand
TACAAAGTTTTAACAACAATTTCTCCCAAAATACAGTAACACAGTTACTACAGTTATTGCTATTGTGAATCCATAGAAAATGAATATTGGGCTTTTTTATACAACAAAAAAATATTCATGGTATTTTAGCAGAAACTAATGATTACCATTCTGGAATTTGATATGGACACGTCCAAAATAGCAGTTTTTTAAACTATTAAAATACTAGTTTAAAATTAAAATGATCCAGAAAAGTATAAACGTATAATGTCAAATCAATTACTAATATTTATTATGAAGTATCTTAGTGTTCATTTAATTAACGGAAACTATGACGAAAAATGTGAGTTGACAAGCTTGTTTCCCATGACTAAAACGAGGCGATGACGAGAAAAAATAAGGTCAATAAACGATAACTGTGATTATATCAACATGCAATATCGCTGACGATAAAAGACGAGACTAAAATGTATTTGTAAAAAATAAAAACTTCACCAAAACCTATTTTTATTTTTGTCACAAAATGAACTAAAATAGAAAAGAACACAAAATATTATTGGACTGCTGTACTCGCCGCTAGCATGCAAGCTTTCATGCGTGCTGTTGCCAGATATTAAGAGTTTAAATCCCCAAATCAGAGCTTCTCTGTTAAAAGGATACATTTTCTGCCTGGTGTTTTGTTAAGTTTTTAAATCTGGCAACCATGCACACACGCTCGCTCTTCATTACAGAAGTGCTGACAAATTTCATGGTTGTAATATTTTTTGCTTGTTTTACTAGTTTTCATAATGTAAACAGTCTTTGATATGAATTTATATAATATATAGCCTATAATAAATCAGTACAGTAGAAAATAAACCATGTGTATGAGTCGACATTCTATTGATTTGTGGTAATTAGTTAAGTGCAATACCCGATATGCAAAAATAAATTTCTCAAATGACAACAATCATTATGATTATTAAAAAAAAAAAAAAAAAAAAAAAAAATATATATATATATATATATATATATATATATAATATAAATTTTATTAATTAAAATGTACAGATATTTAGTTGAGAATATATTTTCCCAAAATGCTAATAACTGTTTCTTCAAATGCAAGAAATACTATTAAAAGCACTCTTAGAAAATGTTGAACATTCACTACATTACATGAATATTTATAAGAAAAGGTCAATTCACATAAATCTTGTATCAACTCCTGTGTGTCAGATTGAAAACCTGCAGGAGCAGCTGAGGGATAAAGAGAAGCAGATGAGCAGCCTTAGAGAGCGGGTGAAGTCCCTACAGACAGACACGTCTAATACAGACACGGCCCTCACTACACTGGAGGACTCACTGGCTGAGAAGGTGAGCATCACCTCTAGAGGACGCTATAACACACCACTGGAGTACAGGACAAATCGCTGGTGCACTTCCAAATGGCATCAGCATGGTCTTAGCTTGGAGTCGAAATGTCTGTTCTTAGTTATAAACATCTTATGCTCGTTGTATATGCTTACTTTTTGGCACCGTGTTAATGTGTCCACTTGTAAACAGGAACGTATTATTGAGCGCCTGAAGGAGCAACGTGACCGCGAGGAGCGAGAGAAGGCAGAGGAGCTGGACAACAGTAAAAAAGAGCTGAGGGAGTTAAAGGAGAAAGTCAGCATGCTGCAGGGAGACCTGTCAGACCGAGAGGTTAGAGATCACCAAACAGTCCTGAAGGGTGACTGGAAACACCATTAAAAACACATAACAAGATTATGAAAATATTTTCAGCTGTAGATCAATGTACAGCTATTATCTGTGCAAAATACACTACTCAAAATATTGTATTTTTGTCTTTTGTTCAATAAATAGATAGGTAGATAGATAAAGTAGTAAAAATAAGAATAAGAACGTACTATTGGCCAATGAGCTTGAGATAAATAAACGTATTTATACGTTTCGAAAATTATAAAGATTCTTTGAAAACAAGTTTTAATATCTTATGCAATTTTGCTCTCAAATAAATCTAAAATATTAATATCAAACATTTTAAAAAATCAGATATTATCAGGATATCTGAAACAAGTCTTATCACAGTTTTGCATTTCAAGTTAATTTCTATAATGGAGTGTAATTTTAGGATTTTGTTTGAGTGTTGGAGTGTTATTTTTTTATAGTTTTTTTATTAATATTTTGAAATGTTTTCTATATTTTCAGATTTCACTGAAATTTTAATTGTAAGTTTTAGTAATTTTGTTATGTGCTTTTGTCAATTTTATTATTATTATTTTTTAAAATAGTACAATTTATTTTGTTGAATTAATTTGCATTTTTTTTAAATTATGGCGTACATAAAATATATATCTGTAAGAACCTATGTAATATTTAATACAGTTAAACTAATGATAAGGATGTAAATCAGACACTGATTTAAAGATATATATATATAAATAATGGAAAATAGTAAAAAAACTAAAACATACACCAACAATAACAAGGATATATAAAATAAAAAATAGAGAAACACAGAAACTATTCCTTCTGCTACTACTGCTAAAAATAATAATAATAAAACAAAGAAAATAAATAAATGAAAAAAATAGATATGATGACTCACCTAATTAATTAACCCAACTAATTAATATTCATGTTCTCTATAAAACTTAATTATAAAGATTCTCTGAAAGCAAGTTTTAATATCTTATGCAATTTTGCTCTCAAGTAAATATAAAATATTAAACATTTTTTTAAAAAATCAGCTATTTTCAAGTTACCTTATCACAGTTTTGCATTTCAAGTTAATCTATGTTGGAGTGTTATTTAAGGATTATTTATAGTTTTTATTAATATTTTAAATGGTCTTTTCTATATTTTCAGCTTTCATTTTAATTTTAGCTTAAGTTTTTAGTCATTTTATGTGCTTTATGTTATGTTTTATATTTATAATATATTTAAGTCTTTCAACTGACAAAATGATTTTAATGATTTCAGGTAACAATAATAACCAAGTTAATTTGTCTTAAGGTTATTTAGATTATTTGTTTTTACTGGAACAAGAGACAAAATACACAAGACAAAATACTGATTAAGAAAATGATTTGATGTATAATAAAATACTTTTAAGAAATTTAAAAAGAGAAATCTGCTCATGAAGACACGTAAGGTGAACAACCTCGAAACACGTGTTTGTTGGCTGTATACCCGAGACCTCAATGCTGAGTTTGGTTTCAGACTTCTCTGCTGGACCTCAAAGAGCATGCATCGTCGCTGGCCTCATCTGGCCTGAAGAAGGACTCCAAACTGAAAAGCCTAGAGATCGCCCTTGAGCAGAGGAGGGAGGAATGCATTAAACTTGAGAACCAACTGAAGAAGGTGAGCAAGAGCATATTTATCCAAAACATTAGTACCTTATATACAAACAGAAATCCAACCATTAATTCACCATGATTCTGGAAACTGGAATGGAAACCCGTGAATAGCCATAGAACATATGTGAGTTTGTGTATGTATGTGTGTGTGTGTGTGCTTTTATCATGGCAAACTATTAGGTCCAGAGTGCCGCAGCCAATGCACAGGCCAACGCAGAGATATCCGAGAGGATTTCTTCACTTGAAGCTGATGTGGCCAGACACAGAGAAGACTCGGCCAAAGCCCAGGCTGAAGTTGATCGTCTACTGGACATCCTGCGTCAGATGGAGAACGAGAAGAACGACAAGGACAGAAAAATCAGTGAGCTGGAGAGGTCAGTCTGTATCCCCTAATCAGCTTGACTTGGTGTCCCCTCTTTTAAAAAACGTGGTTATTTGTCGCGTTGGTGAAGCAGTACAAGCGTGTTACGTCTCTATCCATTTTTGCTGCCGTGTTTAAGCATCACCGTCAAAACGTTTTGACTGTCTGCGTTTGACAAGGTCGATGTTTTGACTGGGCTTCTTTCCCCTCCCTTTGAGTTTTGCTTTGAAGCACAGATCAAGTGTTTTTTTCTCACGCTGAGTGGCCTTTGAACTTCTGCTTTTTGTCTCCCTCTTTTCACTTTTTCACCTGGAAATGTGTACCTAGTGTGGCTTCCAGGTTAGTAAATACATGTGTACTTCCACACACATAAATGGAGTCTTCAAGAACTAAAATCTGTTAAAGACCCCATGAAATCATATTTTTGTAGCTTTTAGTCATCTTTATACTAGTGTATACTTAGACAAAAATAACTTTTTAAAGACGTCTTTCTGTTCCAGGAACACTGCCCAAAATATTGCCAACACATCCTGAAGTAGATCATTTTTTGGGGGATGCACTAATATTAATATTCTGGCCAATAATTATTTTCATCTTATGGCCAATAACTGATAAATTCTACACTATTTTGCCTAAATAAATGAAAAAGTAAACAACTAAAAAATATACTAAAAGAATTAAAAAAATATATATATACTAAAAAAATTACTAAAAATTAAAATAAATCATTTTAAATGCTACAAGTTAGGCATTCCAACAATTTATGTACAATATGAAAAATTGCTATTCATTTTAAGATTACAGGGTTATTAAATTATTAGTGTTTTTTTTAAAGATTAGCTTCAGATGAGTTTTAGGTGATAGCAAAAGTTAAATATAAAAATGAGGAAAATGATCATGAAAAAATATCTAAATTAATGTTAATAATAAAATGTATGCTTATTATGTTTATATTTTTTATAATCAAAGTATGTAGCTTTTAGTCATCTTTATACTAGTGAATACTTAACAGTTGAAAAAGACCTAACTGATAAATTATACACTATTTTGCCAAAATAAATTAAAAGTAACAAATATATATATATATATATATATATATATATATACACACTAATAAAAAAATACAAAAATGTTAAATAAATAATCTTAAATGCTACAAGTGAAATTAGGCATACCAACAAATTCTTAATTCAACACACACAAAAAAAACCTAATAAAAAATTATTATTAAAAATTTAAAGAATTAATTTTAAATGCTACGAGTGAAGTCCCAGCAATATAATATACAATATAAATATAAAATTTACAATATAAAATTTATGCTCATTTTGAGATTTGCTGAAGATTATACTTAACAGTGTTATTAAATTCTTAGTGTTTTTTTAAAGATTAACTTCAAATGAGTTTTAGGTGAGAGCAAAAATTATAATAATAAATATAAAAATAAGGAAAAGAAGCAAAAAAAGGCATATAAATTAATATTAGTAATAATAATGTGTGTTTATTATATTTATATTTATTATAATCAAAGTTTTGTAGCTTTTAGTCATCTTTACACTAGTGAATACTTAAAAGTTAAAAAGACCTAAAAGTTAATTTACAAATAAATCAATAATACTTTTAAAGACGTGTAAAATGTACAGTCTTTCTTTTCCAGGAAAATTGCCCAAAATATTACCAACACATCCTGAAGTAGATCATTTTTCTGGGGATGCAACAATATTAACATTCTGGCCACTAATTATTTTCATCTTATGGCCAATATCTGATATATTCTACACTATTTTACCAAAATAAATTAAAAGTAAAAAACTAAAAAATATATACTAATAGAAATGACTACAAATGCTACAAGTTAGGCACCCCAACAATATAATGTACAATATGAAAATTGCTATTTTGCAATTTGCTAAAAAAATTACAATTAACAGTGTTATTAAATGATAAGTGTTTTTTAAAGATTAACTTCAAACGAGTTTTAGGTGAGAGCCTAAAAATTATCTAAATATAAAAATAAGGAAAACTAGTAATCTAAATTATTTTAATATAAAAAATGATATTTATTATAATCAAAGTTTTGTGTATACTTAAAAAGTTGAGAATACATAAAATTGAAAAAACACAAAAATAACTGTTTAAGGACGTTCTTTTAAAATTTACAGTCTTTCTCTTACAGAACAACTGGCCAAAAATATTAACAACACATTGTAAAGTAGATCATTTTCTATTCATTTTATGGCCAATAACTATTTTACACTACACTATTTTACCAAAAAATAAATAAATAAATAATATATATATATGTATGTATATATGTATGTATGTAGAAATTAATATTGATATTAAACATTTATATTTATATTATTATATTTATATTTATTATAATCAAAGTTGTGTAGCTTTTAGTCATCTATATTCTAGTGTATACTCAAAAGTTAAAAAAGACAAAAATTATTTTTAAGGACGTGCATTTAAAATGTACAACCTTTTTTTTCAGGAAAACTGGCCAAAAATATTAATGACACATCCTGAAGTAGGTCATTTTTCTGGGGATGCGCCAATATTAAAATTCTGCCCATTAATTATTTTCATCTTATGGCCAATAACTGATCTACAGTATATTTCCAAAATAATTTAAAAGTAAAAAAAAAAAAAAAAAAAAAATATATATATATATATATATATATACTTTTTAATTACTAAAATTTAAATAAATCATTCTAAATACTATAAGTGAAGTTAGGCATCCCAGCAATATTATGTACAATATGAAAAATTGCTGTTCATGTTGAGATTTGCTAAAGATTATATTTAACAGTGTTACTAACAACAACAACTTTAAATTAGTTTTAGGTGACAGCCAAAGTTATCTAAATATGAGCATGAAAAAAATTATATATGAATGATTATTAATATTAAAATATATATATTTATTACAAATTACATATCTGATCATTTATCTGAAATCAAATAAATAAAACAAGTCTATTAACCGATATGGTATCTATTGCATCCATTTCGTCCAATCACAGTCTCTCTAGAATAAGATTGTCCCGCTCCCTAATCCCACCTGACACTGTCTATAAAAAAAGGTAATAACAAAATAACAAACAAAAAATCAGCCCTTTGTTATGTCCCACAGAAACACGTTTTCGTCAATTGATTTCATGGGGTTTTAAATAAAAAGAAAGAAAGGGAATGTATTTTTCTTCTCTGTAAAATCGCTGTTTTATCTTTATGACTAGCACAAGGAAGCTATTATTGATGTGATCATCTTGGTGATATTTATTAACCAATAATAAAACCAGCTCTTTTTCCAGCTGTTGAATAATCCCCTTCACCCCGAATCTCTTAAAACTCTTTATTTTACTATTAAACCCCAAAGAGTTCCTCTCACAAGTGCTTCATGTTTATGTTTCAGGCAAATAAAAGAGCAGAGTAAGAAGTCCTCTGGCAAACACAAGGAGCCGTCAGGGAAGGGCAGAAATGTCAACGACGGCCCACAGCAGGTGAGACGTACAGAGAGATAGTTATGACAGCTTTGTCATAAGCTCCTCTGTTCTGACAGATCGCTGTGTATTTAAACATTGTCAAACTGTGCCGGGGTGCAAATGATGAGCTGAGCCCCGTCTACCTCAGGAGTCCCTGCGGCAGAAGGCAGAGCGCATCGAGGAGCTGGAGGAGGCTCTCAGAGAGAGCGTTCAAATCACTGCCGAGAGGGAGATGGTGCTGGCGCAGGAGGAGGCCGCACGAAACCATCAGGAGAAACAGGTCAATACTACAAGACTTAGTATTTCAGAATCAACTATTCAGTGAGGTGACTATTCGATGCATCTACAAAAAATGTTATGACACCCTAAAAATGTTCTTGACACAAGATGCTCAAAATAACAGTCGTGATTTAGTTGTCAAAGACGCCTGTCTCCATGTTTATGTGGTGATAGTTCTTTTAAGGGCATGAATTTAGAGAGTGGTTTACTGTAAAACTGTCTAAAAACAAACTTCCAAGATGACTTCATATTTCCACCCAAAAATGGAAAATATTGTCATTAATTACTCACCCTGGAACACAAATTAAGATATTTTTGATGAAATCTGAGAGCTTTCTGACCCTGCATAGACAGCAATGCAACTGACACATTCAAGACCCAGAAAGGTAGTAAGGACATCAATAAAATAGTCCATCTGATATCAGTGGTTCAACTGTAATGTTATGAAGCTATGAGAATACACAATGGACAAAGAAAACAAAAATAACGACTCTACTCAACAGTTTCCTCTCTTCTGTGTCAGTCTTCAGCGTGCGTTCACGTGAGGTCCACGAAGTACGAACACTGACACAGAAGAGAAGAAATTGTTGAGTAAAGTCCTTATTTTAGTTTTTTTTGCACACAAAAAGTATTCTTGCAGCTTCATAACATTAACGTTGAACCACTGATGTCACATGGACTATTTTAACAATGTCCTTACTACCTTTCTGGGCCTTAAACATGTCAGTTGTGTTGCTGTCTATGCAGAACACAAATTAAGATATTTTTGATAAAACCTCTCGGATTTCATCCAAAATATCTTAATTTGTGTTCTGAAGATAAACAAAGGTCTTACGGGTTTGGAATGACATGAGGGTGAGAAATTAATGACAGAATTTTCATTTTTGGGTGAAATATACTTTAAAATAAGACAAAACGAGTATTAAAGTGCAACAAAACAACTAAAAATCAAGATATTTTATTTTTCTTTGAAGAACCAGGATTCCCACAGGTCTTGAAAAACCTGAATATATAATAAAGCCAAATTTTAGTCTACATAATAAAAGTAAATTAATTAAATTTTAAAACCGTATGGGCATTTTTATGATGATCCATTTTTTTATTTGGAGCAAATTTATTTATATAAAAATATTTTTTAATATCTTTATATTAATCTTTTTCTAGTTAATAGCAGGAAACTAGAAAAGCCACAGGGTTTTCAAATTATGTTGTGGACAATGTAGGGCCTTAGGCCCTGTTTACACTAGTGTGTTTTTGTTTTAAAATGGCATTTTAAAATGTAAACGATCCTTGTCTACACTGGCGTTTTAACTGCGTTTAAACTAACTCTGTCCACACTACACAACCGAAAACGCATGTCACATGACCATTAATGCAGGAACAACGAACATGATGTTATTGTTTACACGGTTGTCAAGGATAAGTAGAGCGAATGTGGGCAGCCAAGTCATCGTTTTCAAAACTCTCCGTTTTGGTCCGTTTACACTTAAACGCAAACCCAGAGTTTTCAAATGAGTACAGGGTCTGCAGCGTTTCTGAAAGTCTCTGTTTTCAGAGGTCGAAAATGTTTTAAAATGAAAACCCACTAGTGTAAATGTAGCCTTAGAGTCAAAAATAGTTGAGAACCCCTGTGCTAGCATGCAAAAAATATCAAGACTAGAAAAATAAAAGTGGTCATTCACACTTGTATTTCTCTACTGTTAAAAGCAGCTCATACCGGGGTAAGTTGGTCAAGCTTCTTTTTTGGACAAGTCACTGTCTTGTTGGTCGACTGTAGTCTACCAGGACTAACCAGCTTGAACAAGATGTTCAACCAGGTTTAACTCTGCCCCACTAGCTAGTGGACCATCTAGATCAGCTTGGACCAGCTAGAATAGCATCAGAATCCAGTTATACCTGAATTTTCCAGTAGAGTTTAGCTGCGTTCTTATCAAAACGTATACAATTAGTTTCTGGCACCTGCAAAACAACACTAAAATTAAATTCTGTCATTAATCACTCACCCTCATGTCGTTCCAAACCCATAAGAGCCCATCTTCAGAACACACAAAAAAGATATTTTTGATGAAATCCGAGAGCTTTCTGACTCTGCATAGACAGCAACACAACTGACACGTTCAAGGCCCAGAAAGGTAGTAAGGACATGGTTAAATTAGTCCATGTGACATCAGTGATTTAAATTTAATGCATAAGTTACCTTCTGTTTATGTCTTTAAAAGATGGAAGAGCTGCTGGGAGCCATGGAGAAAGTGAAGCTGGAGCTTGAGTCCATGAAGGCCAAGATGTCGTCCACCCAGCAGTCTCTGGCAGAGAAAGAAGCCCATCTGACCACACTGAGGGCCGAGAGGAGGCGACACCTGGAGGAGGTGCTGGAGATGAAGTACGTTATGAACTCTCTTTGTACATCTTATCATAACAGTGCTCACAAAGAAACCAAATGGAGACTAAAAGGATGATTTGTAAAATGAAACCAATTATTTTTTTTACATGGGGAATCTGCGGGCCATATTCCATATGTAGGTTGTTAATTTAAAACAAACTGTTCCTGAATTATTTTATCCTGTTTTATACATTAAAAGGGTCCTATCCAAAGGGAGATATTTTGTTTTTTTAAAAAAACATTTTCAAGAACTACAACAAATGGCTCATTTGACCTACAGCGTTTGTTTTCTCGGATGTTATGATGTCACAACGTGGTCCATTAGAATATCATTAAAATAAATCCCGCCTACAGAAATTCGAATGGTTGGGGGGTGGGTAGGGACGAGGTGGGGGATTAGCCTAACTTTAGTGATGCAGCGCAGAGAGCCACTTCTGGGATGCTTCAACGAGCCGCAGGGTGGCGAGTATAAACACAAGCATTGACTCAAGTGCTCGTGATCTGCTCTGATGGCCGTGTCAGTGTGTGCAGTGTGTGGTAAGAGATTTATTCATCATACAGTGTAGATAGCTTCACTTATAACACAAGTGTTTTTTTTAAACGCATAAACTTGCACTAGACTAAGCTAGGCTAATCAGTGATTATATTCTTTGCTCGTTTTCTGTAGCTGCTTTTTGAATAACTAAGGAAATGTAAGCATTATAATTAGGAACTTACAATGTTTTTATTCAGTTGTTGTCATTTTAAATACAAATTAAGTCGTAATAAAAACATTAGGCTGTTTGAAGCCTTATGCTGGAGCTGGTTTTAGGCAATGAAACCAAGTATGAAAATAATTAAATAAATTAGCACGATAATATCATGTATTGGCGATCTCGCAGGCTGATGATAGGACCCAACACTACTGTTATATAACAAAATTGTTATATTACAAATTATCCTGGCACTCCCAAGCTTTTTATAACGGCATAGATGGGTGTTTCTCCTCATCAGTCCAAAACAAGTCCAATAAAGTGCGTCCATCCATAATAAAAAGTGCCTCACACGGCTCATGAGGGGTCAATAAAGGCCTCCTGTAGCGAATCGATCTGATTTTGTAAGAAAAATATCCATATTTAAAACGTAAGAATTACTTTTATCTAGCTTGCGCTAACAGTTGTACATGGAACTTGATGCTTTGGCAAGGGGCGTGGCAGTACTGTAGCCGTTTCTCAATACCAAGAATGCAAAGTTCGGACTTGTGTCCTTGGTAGTTCGATAAATAAATCATTTATGAAACATAATTTTGTCCTCAACCAAAACGATATTTCATTTTTCGGAAGGCGGGGCTTCATTAAACCCGGAACTAAACGAGCCATTTGTGCCAGGCTGGGGAAAATGGTATTGCAATAATGTAACTTAAGTGAAAAATAATGTGTTTTTTCGAACCAAGCATGAGAGTATGTTCTAGTACACCCCAAAAACAAAATCAAGGCTTTGTAAAAGAGCATAATAGGACCCCTTTAATAAATCAAGGCGGTGACTAAACGACTGACTTCGCGTTGGCCTTCACAGCAGCATGAAAAACAAAAGTGTTATTCAGATTTTAAACAAATGATATACAGAAAGCGGGCAACATAACAATTCAAGAGCGCCTCCATTCTGTTATAATAAATGAAGCTGTCATTGCTAGCTTACATAGTTTCATGCATCTGTGTACAGCATGAGCTCGTTGACTGTCCGTACACAGATTTCTTCCATTATAATCAATAAAGCTGCTGACATTGCAGAATAATTAATAATAAATCTCTTATTTACAGCTTATTTTCTAGTTTTGTTGTGTTGCTCACTTGCAGTATATATATATATATATATATATATATAGGATGTTGGAGCATCTACATTGAAAATTAGTGCTCTGTAGAACTGATACAGTGGAATTTGACCTATTTGTAATTAACAGTTGCAAGCATAAGATTCATTACTTATTCATTACTTGAACACATGCAGTCCCTTAGTGTCATGCGTCAACATCAACAACATGCATTAAAATATATTTCATCCTCAAATGACATTTTGTGCGGGAGACACATTTGCTTTGTGTTATATAATGAATTTGAGATCTAAATAAATAGTTTTTCCAGATGACATATTTAAATCATTAAAATAACCGTTTTTCACAAGAGAGCTCATTCTGAGGTCATTTTGGCAGGCCGTAGTTGATATAAATCAATTAATAGAGAGCAAACGGGGATAAACATCTTGACAGAAAAATAGGCTGTAAAACTTTGACTCGGTATATGTTTTGGTGCCAGTGTCATGTATTTGTGCAGATAATAAATGCCGAGGATGATTCATTCTGCACGTGGCTCGTTCTGTTTGCTATTTCTGTCTCCTCACTTCAGCCCTGCTCCTGGGAATCTGTCGAAACACCGAGAATAAGCTAGCTATTTCAGTCTTACCGAGACAATTATGCACAATCATTTTGACAAAATCCATATTCCCCTGAGATGTTTTGTACTTGTGAAAGCAAATATCCCTTAACCTGCTCTGCTGACTGTTGGAAGACTCCTGGTCATTGTCAGTGAGGTCAATCGCTTTGAAGAGCACTTCCACAGTACTTCTGTAAAGTGCTGTTTGACATCGAGCTTAGACTACTAATCAGTTCAACCAGGGCTATTATGGTTTTGAAAATTTTGTTTTATTTTTGCATTTTTGTTCTTAATTTGAAGTAGTTTTAATAGTGTGCAATAACTACCACCACCACCACCATTACTTACGGAAGTTTTAAGAGGCCATGCATTATAATTTTTTTTCCCGTCTTGTTTTCTCGTTATCACGACTTAATTTTCTCATTGTCTTGACATAACAAAAGTTGTTTTCTCGTTATCACGACTTAATTTTCTCGTTATCTCGACACAACAAGAGTTGTTTTCTCATTATCACGACTTAATTTTCTCTGCTTATCCGACATAAGAACATCAGACAGCATCATTGCATCATCATGGATGATCGTATTCGCTTTTACTTTGATCAGGGACTCACTCAAACTGAAATAGCTCTGTGTCTGTCAGTCATTGGCAACTTACACATAAGTGTTCGACACTTGAGAAGGAGGCTGGCCGGTCTGCAACTTTATTGTCGAAGACAATAAAGCGACCCTGAACGTGTAGTCAATTTCATTGCCAGTCAGCTTGATGGATCGTGTTATTTTAAAAGCATTTTAATGTAATGGTTTCAATTGTAGACCAT
>JAHKKF010494424.1:0-11806 GCA_019740295.1 Labeo calbasu | reverse complement strand
AAAGCTCCATCACGTGCGTTCAGCTGGAGCGGCAATTAATACACAGAGCCGTAAATCACTGACAAGCTACGCCAAATCGCGCTCAAAATCGCATTCGACAACATACCACAACTAATAAATAATTGAAAAAAAACTATAATGACAGTTATATTGACCGATCAGACAGAATGTTTCAGAGTTTACCTGCAGATTTAAAAGTTTAGAAAAGGTTGATTAACTGTGGACTTACTGACATCGAAGGTTCTTTTTTTTTGTCCAGCTCTGAAAGCACGACTGACAGCTTTAAAAGCACATTAAAGTGTGTTTAACAGAGTGAAACTATTAGTTCTTTGAAAGTCTGTAAGGAGACGTATTAAACCCGAACATCTCGTAGAGTAGTGAGGTTCGGGTTGTTTAGCACAGCTTATCCTTGTTCTTCTTTGACCTCTGTCTGTTGCTAAGACACAGTGGTTGCCACGGCAATGAGGAGGAATTGTACAAGCCACTGAAGTGCTGAAATTCTTTCCATGGTGCCATGCTTCCAAAATTGCTCGTCCTTACGGCCTGGACGTGGTCTTGTTCATGGAATCAGGAACTCAAAACATGAATTGAACAAATGTTACCAGAGTGCAATGAAAGAAGGAAGACATGGTTTTGCTGCTTTTTAAATGTATAAGTGTTTATTTTTCAAGCTCCTCACTCTTGAGGTTTTCTAGAGCTAGTCTGGCATGTGGAAAGTATTTCTTTATCCATTAGTGAGCTGTGTTGTATTGATTTCTATGTAGGCTACAGGTTGTCGTTGATATTTATTAGAAGGTATTGCATGTTCAAACAGTGACTTCTCAACTGCAGTATTTGATTCTCTGATGGACATACAGAGATGTAGGATGAGCCCATGTAAGATTGTCATCTGCTGCTGCCTTTAGTCTGTCTGACCACACATTATTCTTACAGCGGTTTGCTTGTTGATCTTTGAGCTGCGCCCTATTGTAGAATAAAGCTGTTGAAGACTCCAGCTGGTCATTGAGATGGTCACAGCTGTAGCGAGTGTGTCTGTACAGAGTTTGGATTAAGCATCTGCTGCTCAGCTTTGTTTCTTTATCTGTGAGAGAGGACTGTGTGAAGGAGCTGATGATGAGGTATATCCTGTGATGATTTTTTTTTTCTGTCTCCTGGTAAGGCGGGAGAGAGGAAGGGGAGGGGGGTCAGACAACGCCTTAAAATATGAGCAGCTCAATATTAATAGAAATGCCATATGCTGTTCTGTTGGAAATGTTCAGAGACGGGGCCAGCCAGGGCAATGACTATAATGTTAAAAATTGTATATTAATTTTGAGATTTGCTAACGATTGCATATAACAGTGTTATTGAATTATTAGTATTTTATAGTTTAAGTGAGCATAAGATGATGCCAAAAGTAGTAACCTTTATGTAAAAAATGGAGAAAATGAGCATGAGCAAATAAATACTTATAAAATCTCGAATGTCAGCTGATACGTTGTGCAAAGTGAAAAACACTGGTGGGTCATGTTGAAGGGTTTGTGCCATATTAAAATAGCTTTCGTTTAAAATAGGCTTTAATTGCATCAGAGCCATGAATATGATGTGTTGCTTGCTTTCTGGCTGTTTGCACAGGAATGATATTTCTCATTTTGAGTTTACAAAAATCTCTGTAATGCCTAATGACTCAGCAGTTTTTTTGGTCCGACTGTAAATATTAAATGCTTATAGCAGGTAAAAGTGAAATTTGTCAATAGTACTAGCATATACACTACTGTGCAAAAAATAGTGATCATTAATATTTCTCTTTTTAAGAGAAATTGTTACTTTTATTCAGCAAGGTTGTGTTAAATTAATCAAAAGTGACAGAAAAGATGGTTTTACATTTTCAAACAGAAAATTCATCAGAAAAGTT
Organism: Labeo calbasu; assembly: GCA_019740295.1. Classification (NCBI taxonomy): domain Eukaryota; kingdom Metazoa; phylum Chordata; class Actinopteri; order Cypriniformes; family Cyprinidae; genus Labeo; species Labeo calbasu. The sequence continues at coordinate 9,912 of JAHKKF010494424.1, read as the reverse complement.
ACTTTTATCTAGGGTTGGGTATCATTGGGTATTATCAATTCCGATTCTGCTTATCGATTCCAATTCTTTTCGATTCCAAATTCCATATTGGTGGTGACACATCTATTGCAACATGTTTAGCTTATCACAAATATTTTAGGCTACTTTGCTTTTTCGACATCTGATCGCAATTGTAACCATACTTTGGTGTGTCATGCGCTTATATTAGCGAGCAAGGTCCTGGCAGATCGCTAGTTCGGGTCCTCACGGATGAGAAAAAAAAAAAAAAAGAACCGCATATAGGAATCGATAGGTGGAATCAAAATTTTAATTTCAGAAGAAGTATCCGATTCCTGACCTTAAGTATCCGATTCTGGAATTGGAATAAATTTTCTATACCCAACCCTATTTTTATCATTTCAAACTTTCTATTCATGTCAGCACCTATAGCCTTGTGGGCAGTGCGCGACATATGCAATTGCACTTCGGGTGTCCCGAGATCGAATCCTGCCTCGTGGACCTTTTCCGTTCCCACCCCCTCTCTCTCTGTCCCACTCCACTGTCCCTTTGTCGAAAAATCAAAAAATACCAAAAAAAACAAGAAACAAACTTTCTATTCATTAAATAATACTAAAAAAAACACTGCTTTTAACAGTAATAGTAAGAAAGGTTTCCTGAGCACCAAATCAGCATTTTATGATTTCTGAAGGATCATGTGACACTGAAGACTGGCGTAATGGATGCTAAACATTCAACTTTGCCATCACAGAAATGAATTGCATTTTAAATATTTTAAGATAAGACAAAGTTTTAAAATGTAATAATATTTGATTGTTATCAATTGTGTATCGGTTCACACAATTCATGGTTCGGTTCGATACGACACAGTGGTGTCAAGGTTCGGTACATTTTTGATACAGCAAAAAGAAAGAAATGCCAAAAGCTTTATACCGAACGGTTCAATACGAATACGTGTATCATTACACACCTAGTTATTACAGTAATTTGGGGTAAATAAATGCAGCCTTGGTGAGTAAAAATGTTAATTGACACTGTACCAAAATACTTTGACCAACCGTGTCAGTCATCTGATTACAGCAAGTTACTTCTCAGACATTTCAATTCAGCATGTTTAGTTGGCGAAAACAAACGCCAACCAATGCCAACAGACAATGCCGGGAAACTCACAGACAAAACCTGGCAAACATGTCTGTTGCTGTTGTCCGGTGTGTCTGTGCAGTGTAAATTGGTGAGACTTCTTTCAAAAAACAAGGCGAATATTTTTAAACAGGGGTGTAGATTTTCTCAGAAATAACACAAATGTGCTACATTTCCCAAAATCATTGTCTATTAAATTAGATTTTGTCCTTATCTTGATTATTTCCATAATTCTTGATGTCTTTCTGCTGTTTTTTTTTTTTGAAGGTGTTCTGGGGTTTTGTGCCTGGGCATGGACCACCCTGTGCATAGAGGAGACACCATGTCCATGGGACTACACGACAGGTACTGTGCAATGTATGTCATCTCTTTCTTCTACACACATATACTCATATTTCACATTCTCTTTATTTTGTCCCTGTGCAGAGACACATGCATTCTCATTTACCCTCACCTATCTGGACACCGTCCTCTTGGTTTGCTTTGTGCATCTGTTTCTGTCATGAACACGTTACACACACATGCTCTGAAGAACCTCTCTCTCACACACCTCCACCAGTTTTATGTGATCTGTAATCATGAAGGACAGGAGTAAAACTGCGACATTTGTCCTGCTCTGTTTGTATATTATACATTCATCTGAAGTGGTTCAAACAGAAATTTTCTTTTGTTTAGATCCTACAATGTAGACTAGGTTCTCTGTTGGTAATGTGATGTAACGGTGCTAAACACACTACCTTATTCATCAATTACACATCACTCTGCCTATAAAAATACATCATCCCTGCAACACTGACATGTATTTGGAGCATTAAATTTAGTAAAAGGGCTTTCAGAAAGCCATATGCTTCAGTAAATGCACTCTCTCTAGTTTTTGGATTTATCTCTGGCGTTGTTTTTTCTGTTATTAATGTTATCGTGACAAACATATCAAATGGTTTTGTCACACACTAGCGCTGTGACGAGTGAGGGTGAGAGAGGGCATATGTGTTCAAACTGCTGCACACTTTTCTGTTATGTTATGGAGACTGTACTGTGTCTTTGTTTGTTGTTTAATTCATTGTTACACCCATTTGCAATCTTAATTTTCTTAGTGGCAAACAGCTTTACAGATAATTGCCATAAATGCTTTTAAAAAAGAACGCCTCAGGACAAGAGATAAACCCCAGTATAAACACGTAGTGAAAAGTGGGTGTGATGGATTTTTGTTCCACCCCAAACATACACTAAAAAATTCATTTTTTACACTCTCTCACTAACTGCATGCTGTTATACTAACCCGCTGACTAGTTCTCGCTCACACAGATGATGTAAGCGTGTGTCACGGCAGGCAGATGACTGAGATTTGTGTTCTCTGCGCTCTACAGTCATGCCTGATTGTTTGCTGTCTGTGATGTGTAAATCACAGCAGAATTCCAGCATGAGCTCGGATCACTATAAACACTGAACACTCAATTAAACAGCACAGCTCCTGAAGTGAGCCCTGATGGATTCTTCTATATTGTTTAACAGAAAAACAAAGGCAACTGTGAATTCCATCGATCTGAGCCGACCTGCCGCCTGCTTGAATGTTACACGCACTACTCTCGGTTTGTGTCTTCACATGCCAAGTTGGCACTTAAGGGCCGAGCGTGTGGGCATGTGGATTTGTGATGACTCAAACCCTTGAGATCATCGGACTAAGACTCAGTCAGCTGGTGTGTAGGACAGTATTGACAGGGCTATTTCGGTGTTCTGTTGGAGGAATGATTTATAAGACCTGTAGCCAAGTAATAGTCTCTCTAATGGCTCTTTTTAAGACGTGTAAAGTGGCCCCAAGAGTATTTGGTCACTTAAGCCACATTTAAACGTGTATGTCTTTACATTATATAACAAAATATCAAAGTTGTGTTTATTTTAAAGAAATAAACATCACTGTTCAAAAGGGGGCAGTAGGGCTGGGGTATATGGCCAAGATTATCACGGTATTTCTCATCAGTCGATATCAATAATTATCAAAATAAATGTCATTTTTTAAATTTTTTTAAATGGCAGATTTTTGCTACAGTGTGTAAAAGTTGTAAAAAACCAGACTGTTAATTGTGGCTTAAAACTATTCTTTATGGTCAGAACATGACAAACACTTTTGAGTTTTGAGTTCTTTACACTTTTTTTTGGGTCCCACTCTGTATTAAGTGGCCTTAACTACTATGTACTTACATTTAAATTAATAATTTGATACAATGCACTTATTGTGTACATGCATGTTTTACATTGTACTTATATTTAAAAAAAAATGCCTGCATGTAATTACATCTGTAATTAATTTCTGTAATAATTACTCTGTTGATCCATCCCTTACACCTTAACCTACCCATACCACCAAACCTGTCCCTAACCTTACCATGTCCAATAGCAGCAAAAGAGTTTTGTAGAAAATTATGAACACAATAAGTACATTGTACTTATTTTTTTAATATAAGTACATAGTAGTTAAGGCCCCTTAATGTAAAGTGGGACTTTTTTCCAGTCATTGTTCCTTAACAAAATAAATATCTTAACAGAAAAAAAATAATTTCTTAGTTCTGCATGTTTTAATGAGTAATACTGTTTCAAATCAAGAAACGGGTTTGTGTTGCCTGATAATATAACTTTTTTTTTTGTCTGTTAGAAAAACACATTTGATGCTAGCTTGAGTTAGGATGTAGATTTATATTCATTATCAAAATCCCTAATATCTGTAAAAATTGTATCAACCTCCTTTTTATATGGTGAAATGTATTTATTCTGACTGTTTGAGGTCTTTTTTTTTTTAATTAACCATTGCTCTTCCATAATAGCATACATTTAGATCATGATAATAACAGTTAAAATCACAAATATAGCACCTTAATACCATGGTAAAAATTTCTAGGTATTTGTATGAAAAACGATAGTCTAAATACATTTAGTGTAAATGCACAAATGCTATAATTACAAAAAATACTGTAATTATATTCCATTACACCTATTTCAATACATTTATACATGTCTATATTAATAATGTAACAAACATTCAACACGCATATACACACATTTCTGACACAATACCACTTTAAACCAAGTTATTTGTGTTCTTCACTGAATTCAATCACTTCACACTAGATCTCACAGCGCTGTTTAGTGACTGACAGGGTTGCCAGGTTGTCACAACAAAACCCGCCCAATTGCGACTCAAAACTAGCCCAAAAGTAGCCCAATCGTGTTTTGAGGGGGGTAAAATACACATTTTTGGCAGCATTCCAGGGGCAAAATGTTACGTTATTGGTGTCGCTTCAACCCACAGACATGAAAAACAACCCGCGGTAACGATGTTAAAGTGGCCAAATTCCGTGGGAAAACTGCAGACTTGGCAACACTGGTGACCGAAACTCATCAGCGAGTGAACGCATCTCTGCTCTAGTAAGTTCATGCTGCCCCGCCGTTCAAAATTAGATCTGGGCAGATAAACATTCAGAGTGACGCGCTTTGACTTGTGTTCCTTCATTCCGTCTTTGCCGCATAAAAATATCATTGAACTCTTGTTATCGTTTATCGAGGAAATTTATATTGCGCAATAATTATAGTTATCGATTTATCACCCGGCCCTAGGGGGCAGTAAGATTTATTTTTCTTTATTTAGCAGGGATGCTAACTGAATAAAAATGAAGAAAGGTAATTACAACTTTTTTTCTAAATTTCGTAATGCAAACTTTTTTGACTTTTCTCAGAGCGGTGCGTTTATATCTCGCAATTCTGACTTTATAACACACATTTGCGAGTTATTAAGTCAGAATTGTTAGATATAAACTTGCAATTTTAAGAATATATCAGTCTCAAAACTGGAATTGGTGTTTAGGGCTCACAGTATTCTCACATAGGGATTTTGTCACACAATTCTGACTTTATTTCTTTGTAATTGTGCGTTTATATCATGCAGTTTTAAGAAAAAAAATCAGAATTGTGAGAGGAAAAAGTTGCAGTAACTTTTTTTTTTTTTAATTATTTTTTTTATTCAGTTAAGGAAAAGGGCTTCCATATTATATTGATCAAAAGTGACAGTAAATATATTTGTTGTTACAAAAAATTCTGTTTGAAAACTGTCTATTCACCAAAGAATCCTGAAAAAAATGTCACTGTTTTCACAAAAATATTAAACAGCACAACTGTTTTCAACATTGAATATTATAGGAAATGTTTCTTGAGCATCAAATTGGCATATCAGAAAGATTTCTAAAGAATCTGAAGAATTTCTGAAGACTGCAGTAATGGCTGATTAAAAATTCAACTTTGCCATCACTTTAAATAAAAATAGAAAACAGTTATTTTAATAACTAATTAGATATTTCAAAGAACATGCTGCTCTCAGTGAGAACAAGAGGCCGAATAAAAACAAGGGCAACATTTTTACTGAAGCTGGGTATCACAATAAGTAGTCAGCATTTATCCATGCCAATAGTAAATGGTGTTTTCACAAACAACATGGACATGACCTTTTATATTCAACATGAAGATCTAAGGATAAAATTGAACGTAATGTTAAGAAAGGGTCTATATTGGTCACAAATGTAGACTTGGTGAGCATAGGAGACTTCTTTCAAAAACCTTAACAAAAAAAAAGAAAAAGAAAAAAAGACCTCAGACTTTTGAATGGTAAGTGTGGTTCATACAACGTATTTCACAAAACTTTTGTTAGATTTTAACATGATAAAACAGTAGATATATTTAATGATATAATAGATAGGCGTACAAAAATAAGATATATTTTCGCACAATGTCTTGGGCACATTTTGGATGTCAGCTATTAGTGGATAATGTTCCTATTTAATATGATGAACTGAGGTTACTCTGCAAGGACACTAATATAAACTAACTTCATAATGACTTTATAACTTTTTACTAGGAAATCACTTTGATTAGTTAAAAGTTTTCCAGAAATGGCCTTATTTGGCCTTATAATGGAAGTTAGTTCTGAAAAAAGGTCTACAATTTTTTTGTGTGTGTGCAGATTCTGCTTTGTTTGATATTTTGTTTTCTAATGTAGTGAGGCATATTCAGTTTTTTTTTAGGTCTATACTGTTGATTTCTGACACTCTTGTAACTTTCTTACACTGGTGTTGTCTTTAAGCTGTTTAGGACCCTCGACCATCTGTTGTGTACTTGTTGAGGTTGCCATAGCAACAGCTTCCTGTAGGAAAGTCTGAACCGTTAAAGATGATTTTGAGTAACTTCTGCACTTTCTGCGCTAATGGTTGTGCCGAGTATTTGATTGCTGCTTGATTTACCCATTTGCCCCATTACACTCTAAAAAAAGGTTCTTCCATGGCTTTGCTGCAGAAACCTAATTTTTAAACCTTTCTTTAAGAGTGTAGCGGTTTAAAGACTGTTTTAGGGTCTTAAAGTTCAGCATGATGATGGGGATTCATATAAGAATATTATCTGTGGACTTTCTCTCTCTTCCATCTGTAGCCATTGTCATCGCTTGCTGTGACACTTTTCATCCACTCACTTATTTCCCCCATCCCTCATTACTTCCTGCCCTTTTTTTATCTATACTTGTCCCTTCCTGCCTTGGCAGCTATTTTTTCTGCCTTTAAGTGCTTAATCAAGCGAGTTAGTTACTTTGCAGCATTGAGCATTGTACCAAATCACAGGCCTGTTTGTTGAATGCATGAATGCTATGGCCAATTCAGAAACCGCTCAATACGCTAGAGTTAGTAAGTCTCTCTCTCTTTCTCTCTCTGTGTGTGTGTGTGTGCTACTGCTCCTAAAATGCTTTGAAAATGACAAATGCGGATTAATTGTGGATTTTCTTTTAACTTTGCCAAAAATACTTTGCTAGATCATACAGCCACCAAAAGCTCTCAGATCAAAACATTCATGACGTGCTGATCATCTAGAAGCTTTTATTCCATCTCCTCTCCCTTCATCCCTTTTTATGCATAAAGACAAGGCTTGTTTCAGATGTTAGACTTGTTGTGTGATGTTTTGCATAATTTCTGCATATCATAATGACTAAATGTAGAAAGCTGGTAAGATTGAACAAAATAGCTTGTCAGTCATAGATTAAAGAGCAGAAGAAAAAACATATTTTTTGTGTAAAATAAAATGAATTTTTTCCAAAACAGTGTTAAAGTTTTCAAGAAAAGCCTTATGTATGTAGGACCTTGTTTACAAAATGCTTTACAAAAGATGTGCATGTAGTGTTATGGAAAGAGAGACCATTCTCTGACAAAAAAAAACAAGTGTGTATTAATATTTCACAATATTATGGTTTTACTGTAAAGAGCAGCTTTGGTGAGCATAAGAGACTCTGTGTGTAAATATAAGTGATCATAATAGCATAAATGACCAATATAGACCCTTTCTTAACATTACATTCGATTTTATCCTTAGATCTTCATGTTGAATGTAAAAGGTCATGTCCATGTTGTTTGTGAAAACACCATTTACTATTGGCATGGATAAATGCTGACTACTTATTGTGATACCCAGATTCAGTAAAAATGTTGCCCTTGTTTTTATTCGGCCTCTTGTTCTCACTGAGAGCAGCATGTTCTTTGAAATGTTCTCTGCTTGAGCCCACACAGTTATTGAAACTCACAGTTTGAGTGTGTAGCACAGATCTGTTCACAGTGGCCAGTGTGATTTGTGATTTTTAACATTTAAAAGCATTTTCATGGCAATTACCTCTGCTGTGCTATTAATATTTCTGTTTTACAGTCAAGAAAGCCCTGCTCTTTTTCCTGGGAAATATGTTTTTAGAATAGTATAATAATAATAATAATAATGTAGTTTAATCTATATACTCATATGCAACTATTACGGAAAGTTCAAACGCTCACTGATGCTTCAGAAGGAGACATGATGCATTAAGAGCTAGGGATTTGAATTTGAAGATCAGGGTAAATTTAACTTGTTTTGTCTTCTGGGAAACATGTAAGTAGCTTCTGTAGCTTCTGGAGGCCAGTACTAAATGAAAAAAATATGATATTTAGCCAAAAGAAAAAAAAATGTCACATCCGTTCAAAAGTTCACACCGCTGGCTCTTAATGCAGAGGTTTGAACCTTCTGTAGTTGCCCTCACTCAGTGTGAAAAGATGGATCTCAAAATCATAGTCATTGTTGGAAAGGGTTCAAATCAAGTGTGCCACACAAGTCTTAAAATGTGAAGCCAAAACGTTTCGATCGCCCCCAGCTGGCTGGTCCCAGTATAAGTCATAAACCCCGCCCTCTCCTCGTAATCTAACTGAATGCGAGACGAACTAAAGAATTAAATTTCACTTCAAATAATTGTTTTCCAAAGATGGTTTTTGTCATTTTGTGTCGTTTTTATCACGTTGATGTAAGTTCAAGTGTTTGTTTTTTAAATAAGTTAAAATTTTAGTTAGTTATGTGATGCTATAAAACGGGAGTGTGACGTCAAGCTCAGATTGACAGATTCTCTGTGTGAACTGAGGTGCCAACGGACTTTTTCGGGATCTTCAGGAGGAGATTGTGGTTTTATTTACCTTATTTTAACACAAGCCTTTAGTACGGCAATAAGCAGACAAAATTTGGAGCGCTCAGGCTAATTAGGGGCGTGTGCTTGCGTGGGCGTGACGCGGCGCCACTTTGCTCACTACTGCGCACGCTACTGCGCAGACTCGGGTACCGAGTTCTCTACTGCGCGGACTCTGGTCCCAAATCAGCACAGTATGTCTGCGTCCTATTGGGGCACTGGCGGCTTCACTTTTCTTCAATGGAAGAGAGTGAAGGTGCGTCGTCCATCTTTTTTTACAGTCTATGGTTCAAATACACAAAAATGCTGAAAAACCAAAGAATTTGTGGGACCTGAAAGATTTTTTTGAAGAACAGCGGGCAGTTTAACTGTTCAGAACAAACAAGGGACTTATAAACAACTATCACTAAAAAAAACACAGCTTGCGTCCCTGAGTGTATGTAAACTTTTGAACAGGTCATTTTTTTATAAATTCAACTATTATTTTCTCTTTTGGATTATATGTAATCTTATTGAGGTCAGTACTAAATAAAAAAAAAAATGCATTTTGTATGATCCCTCTTATTTTGGTCAAATAATTAACATTTTGCAGATTCTGTAAGGTGTATGTAAACTTTTTACTTCAACTGTATATACATACATTTAAAAATGAATGTGTGAATGCTGTGCTATTCATAGATTTATTGTATCTATGAACACATGCAGCCTTTTTCAGAGATCGTGAACTGATTCTGAGAAAGTAGAGCAAAGGTTGCTTTCACTTTCCCAGCTCAAGTCGATTGGTATGAATCGTTTGAATTATTCATCTTTATTTCTGAGTTTGTGTGACATTACACAGCTGCTTGCCACACATGACGTATTGACCGAGGTGCTGGCTGGATTCATTGTAATGTTTGGCTTCAGGCTGTGCAGGTGAGCTGTGAGAGCTGCGGAACAGGAACTGCTTTAGACCACAGTGAGGGTGTGCTGCATTACTGCCACATTTACCACTCTACAATGCAGTCATTTGAGCATAGGAATGAAATGACGGCAGAGACAGCGAGGTTTATAATAGCATCGCTTTCTGTCTCTCTTAAATACACACACCCCTCTGTCCTCACCCACTTAATTAAGTGCTAAATGCGTGATGAGGGTGAGCCGTGGCTATTCATAGAAATGTATTAATAGAGCGATTAAGGGGTAAGGAGGGCAGTGAGAGTGTAGGATGTAATAGGATGAAGAACATTTGCTCTTTCACGTGAGAAAATGATGAGTGAAGCACAAGGAAAAGCAGAAAC
>JAHKKF010494420.1:0-16626 GCA_019740295.1 Labeo calbasu | reverse complement strand
AATTATTTAAAAATTTTATTTCTCATGAACATTTAAACAAATTATATATTTATCATAAATACATCCCTTTTTCCAGCTGTAAATGTCAAAAACAACAACAACAACAACACAGAAATGGCCAGTTTTACTAACAGCTTGCACAACAGTGAAGAATTAGCGCTGAAAAGGCGTGGACACAGTTGTTTTTGCGCCTGACCTTACTGAATATGCATTTGTACAAGTTTCCCTTTCAGACGTAAAATTTATACGAAAAGAGTTTTCATATGAATCACGCAACGTGTTTTACTACCATTTGTGCTTGTCAAATTACTGGCATTTGTGCCATTATTTAACGCCCAAAAAAGCATGTCTTAAACTATTTTGCGCTTGAAATGGCTGCAGTTATAGTTGCTAGGAGGACGCCGCAGAGAACAGAGAGCGAGTGGTAGAAGGGAGAGGACTTGTATTAATTTACTTGGAATGCCAGAAGAACACATTATCCAAACACATTGTTTGCCAAGCCATGTTATTTTTAATTTGCCTCGGGAAATAAAAGATGACTCTGTCTATCGAAAAGAATACCAGGTCTAGCAAAACTTCTAGCAAACCTATTTTTTATTCGCAAATACTCTAATTCGCACTGCGCTTGGTATATTGCTTTGGTCGATATGTAAATGAGATGTTGCATCTGTGTTCTTTAATTTGCACACTGTTAATAAATCACCCACATAAATTTCCCCCTCTCCTCCCAGGAATTACGCTCTCATGCTAATTTGCCCTGTTTAGTAAAACTAGCCCATAGTCTCTAAAAGAAACAAAAAATGGGTAATCCACTAACTTTCAGACAAAAGTCAGCACCAAAGTGACTGAAAGGTTGTTAGGTTTATACTTACTGATAGTTTTCTCCTTTCTTTCATCATCCAGAAAACTTTAATATAACCTTTCAGTTTAGATCAGGGTTTTCAACAGGTCCAGGACAGCACTGTAGGGGTCCACCAATATTCTGTAAAAGTCTAAAAAGAAAGAAGAAAGAAAAATGTCTTTAATATATATATATATATATATATATATATTATTATTATTATTATTATTATTATTTATTTATTTTTTTTTTTTTAAATCAGGGAAAATGGGGTAAGTTGAGCCAGTGGGTAAGCTGACCCGTCCCCTTTATCTTGGCGGCTGTATACTTTTACTGTCATGTATTTTGGGACCACCCATCAGTTCTGTCAAATGATGAAGGGAAGGTTACAACTATAGTGTTCAACATATTGTTTCAGAATGCAAACAATTGAAGATTGGTTATTTTGTGTTTAATCTGGTTAGCCTTAAGAAAATAAATATGACTGTTTGTGTCACGGTTGTGTAGCAGGCAAGCAGGCAGATGACGATTGAAGTTAACAATATAATTTTAATAATAACTGAAAAACAGGCAGACAGAGAGTACACAAAACTAATAACGACTGAGAACGGACAAACAAAGACTGAACAGAATGGGGTTTAAATACCTGGACAAATGAGAGCAAATCAATGCCAGGTGCAGAGTAATTAATCAAAAACCACAGAAACACATGAGGAACAGAAACAGGAAGCAGGACAACAGAGAAAATGGAACCAAAACACAAAGAACACGACAGTTTGTAACAGGAAATTTGATAATTAAATTAGTTTTTAAAAAATTAGGTAAATTACCATTACATTTTCACATGGGTTTAAATCAGATTCAGTTAGATGGTCAGTTTACACACAGACGATGCATCTTACCCACTGACTTGGGTCAACTTACCTCTAACCTGGGCCAAATTGAGCCAGGAGAATACTTTTTTATAAGAAGCCATATTTTTAGAATCCTTTGTCATAGATTCATTCTGATCATTTAAAACAATAGGAAGCATCCTGAAATTACTTTAGATACTTTCATTGTACTTCTGCCTTATTTTCCCCTAAAGTAAAAAATGGCTCATCTTACCGCACTCTCCACATTAAAATATATTTAAAAAACTACAATTTAAATGTAAAAAACATAGCTGCAAGCAGTGATAACTGGGGTTCAAGTGCTTTTAAGGCATTTCAGCACATATCAAAAAAGCCATTGCATATTATTTATCAAGCCTGTAACGACCCAAGTTTAAAAAAACAATTTTTTAACATTTATGACTTACAGCACCAGCTGTGGTCCCTTCTTCCTAAAACTTTGCATGCCTGTTTAAAATCACGTCGCATGTGCTCACCAGGTTTCGTGAGCTTTTGAGTTTTCGTCTAGGCTTTATAGGCTTTTAGGTATATTTGGACAAAGCGCTTTTCTAAACAGCCCCATTATAGCTTCTCAAAGGGTAAATTTAAAATTTTTTTGATATTTATTGACCTAGAGAGTCCAGAGAATCGTGCTGTAGTGGTTATATTGACGTTGAGCGAAACCTAGGACTAGTTCGCAAAAGTAGGTTTTTCAATTTAAAATACCCGACAGTTTAGCCTGGGTGACGAACTAATCCGAGGCATGCGTTTTGTCCAACATGAACCAAGGATTCCAACAACATCATTTTGTAGACAGTGTGAGTACTACCATCCCTCCAAGTTTCAAGATCTGCTCGATCAGTTTTACATGGAGATTGCTGATGCTTGGTCACTCTAACAATTACAATAGCGTTTCAGCGCTATGCGCTTGAACTCATAATTAAATAAAACTGGTTAAACCTTAATAAAAAGTAATAGTAATATAAAAACTAAACAACTCTCTACAATTGTTTTAATGACTAAAGTGCATTAACATGGTAGTACACAATGCCAAGCTTACCTAAATGGCAAAGGCTTTCTACTGAATACTACACTACCAACCAAGAGGTTGAAGATCCTTGTTTAAGATCTATCTGTCTGTCCCTTTGTATTAGCACTTATGAAACAAATGCTGCCCATCAGATTATTTATGGGTTGCTAAAATCACCTCCCCTGCGGCGTGACATCATGTTAGCGCACACATACAGACATATGTGTGAACATAAACACAAACACACTTTCAAATTCCTCACATATAATTTCTTTTTTACTCCTGACAGCTCACGAATGGCCTTGCTGTTTTATTTTAATATGACAGGTCAGTCTTGGTAGGGGATTTGCCAGAAGTCTTCTGTTACTATCAATGCAGAAAAGTGATGACAGTTCAGCTGGACCATTTCATGTTACGACAGGTGCTAACGAAGGAGAGCTGACAAGTTATGATCACCTTCGTCTCAGCTCTGGCAAAATAATGTTATTTGAATGGTTATGTGACAATCAGATTAATATAAGGTAATTGAAACATTAACTAAGAGGGTGAGTGTGATTTTTCAAAGCAGTCTTTCGTAATTCATCAGGACTCATTCAGGCACATTAGAAAATTAGTTTAACAGTTCTCAGACGATATTGCCGTTCCCTACCAGGAGTGTGAAAATCAAACTCTGATCTCATAGCAAAGATAAAATTTGTACTGTGACGCTGTTAATTAATATTCTCTTTGGCTTGTTAGTCCACCACCAATGTGTCAAAATAGTGTTCCAGACATTTTATATGCTTAACCTTTCTCATTCATTTTCTGTATCCTTATAAATAAGTGAAAGCAGGTTTCAAAAGGAGGCATTTGTGGAGGATAGTACTGGCCTGTGGCGATTTAGTCACCAAATGTCACTTAAAGCACCTGCAAGACATTTCAAATGCTTCAAACCCCCTCTGTGTGTTTGCTTTCTCACACACTCACATAAGTCAGCTTGCATCCTCTTCCACATCCTCATCTTCCTCACTGCTTTGTTTTATCAAAACTGACACAAACGTGGGCTGGTAAATAACATCACGGAGCAGCTGGATGGCAGTTTCATCAGGTCCTCCAAATTTTTGAGTAATGATCTCTCAAAAACGATCACTGTTAAAAAAAATCAAAGCAAAAGTGATGGGAGAGAAAGAGGACATTAGACAGAGACTAAAGAACAACAAAAAAAGAATTGCTTTGACTTTGAAATCATTAAATATCTAATTTACAATAAAAATGAGATGCTTTGTGGATTTGAAATCTTTGATTTAGGATTTACGAAATATGATTTATAATACAGATCAATGTAAAAGGCAATCCAATGTAAAAGGCCGCCTTCCTATATTAGTCTTTAAGAGAATAAATAGATGATTTCATCATCAAAGCAGGTCAGTATAATTTATATCACTTCAACAGCTACCAGAAGATTCTTGGAGACAGAAATAATAAATTCAAATGGCCTTGCCTGGCAAAACACAAAAAGTCTTTGGGATAAAGTCCATTTACAGTAAGTTAATACATCATTATGACCATAAGCAGGCAGGAAATAATTTGTGATTAAGCAGCTTCGAATCAGAAGAAACGAATCAACTGCTGTTTATTCATGCCAGACCCTTGAAATTATACTAGCAAAAGTGAATCTACAGAAATTGTCTGTACTCCGTACAGGAAATACATTGGTCATGCAGACTGAAATATATATTAAATCAACATCTAATTTTTGCAACTCTGATTTGGTGGTGCAGAAATGAAATAATTACATTTTTCATTTCAAGGATACGATCAGATCTCATTGTTCACACAAGACTAACTAAATATACTGATTCCAACTCACACAATCATTTAGACATCAAGATATCATTTGTACTTCATTTTGCCATATGTTGCTGTTTCTCCGCCTCTAGAATGGATTTAACAATTCCCATAGACATTGATGTATGGACGCTATTGTGAGTAAAGCAACTCCTGCCCTCATATGTCTCAACAAGTTGTGTGCTTTTGCTATCTGGTTCGCCCAGAGACCTTTGTGATTGGTCAGACCGGACACTACTGTTTATCATGGTTATTGATTTGAAAAAGATAAGGTCAGAGTATTGTTTAATTGAATGGGACGGTGCTTTGTTGAGGCAAGATAGAGGAGTGACCGATAACTTAAGCCTTAATCAACATGCGTTCTCATTATATTGTGGTCCTAAAGCGTCCACTCACCACTCAATATTGGCAATATAGTGCTGTGCGCCACAGTTCATCAAACAAAAGATCATTGCGATTGCTACTGCAAACAAAGCTGGAAAAATAAAATGAAAACTGGGCTCTTTTTAAAGAATATGTCAACCAAGGCCTACAGAAAAAGACAAAAAATAGGGTTTGGTACAAATGGGGTTTATAAGAAAACTTTAGCTAATAAGTACATACTGTAATATTATTGTCTTGATGTCTATTGTTACACTCCTGTCTAGAAGCAGCAACAGTGGTGACATAAAATTGGATAACCAATAATTTACTTTAAGATGACTTATAATTACTAAAACTAAAACTATAACTATAATTACTAAAACTAAAATAAAATAAATGTTCCATATATATATATATATATATATATATATTTATATATATATATATATATTAGGGCTGCCCTCAACTAAGATTTTTCTGGTCGACTAGTAGTCGTTCACTTTAAGCATTAGTCAACTAATTGCATGTTTATTAATAAAATCTATTTATTTATCTAAATCATAATAATGAGTCTTTAAAGGAGAAGTCTATTTCCAAAACAGAGAGTCACATATAATGTACTTAAATACATATAATACCCCCTTGTCATTCAAGATGTTTATGTCTTTCTTTCTTCAGTCGTAAAGAAAGTATTTTTTTTGAGGAAAACATTTCAGGATTTTTCTTCATATAATGGACTGTTATGGTGCCCTGATTTTGAACTTCCAAAATGCAGTTTAAATGCAGCTTCAAACGATACCAAATGCGGTTGTAGACGATCCCAGCCGAAGAAGAAGGGTCTTATCTAGCGTAACAATCTGTTATTTTCATTTAAAAAATACAATTTAAATACTTTTTAATCTCAAACGCTCGTCTTGTCTTGCTCTCCCTGAACTCTGTGTATTCTGGCTCAACACAGTTAAAACTTCGTCTTTTCTCTCTCAACTTCAAAAATGATTTCAAAATCATCCTACATCACTGCAGAAGTACCGACCCAGTCTTTGCAAAGTGAACATGCAAAGAAAATCAAACACCCTTAACAAAAAAGGTAAAACAGTGATATAGGACAATTTTGAAGTTGAGGGAGAAAATGAAAAATTTTTCGACATACCCTAACTGTCATGAACCGGAAAAAAACAGTGCAGGCAGAGTAAGACAATACGAGTGTTTGACATTTAAAGGTATATAAATTGTATTATTTTTATTAAAATAACTGATCGTTTCACAAGATAAGGCCCTTCTTTCTCGGCTGGGATCATTTACAACTGCATTTGGGGAACGCTTGAAGCCGCATTTAAACTGCATTTTGGAAGTTCAAAATCAGGGCACCATACCAGTCCATTATATGGAGAAAAATGGAGAAATGTTTCCCTCAAAAAACACAATTTCTTTACGACTGAAGAAAGAAAGACATGAAGATCTTGGATGACAAGGGGGTGAGTACATTATATGTGAATCTTTGTTTTGGAAGAGGGCTTCTCCTTTAACTGCCTACATAGACTAATAAGGGCTCAAATGCACGCATAAAGCTTGCCACAGCACATTAACATTTTAATAATCAATAAACTAGTGATAAACTCTTCAGTAGTGGATGCGTCTGTATGCATGTTTCATGCGGATTACATAATCTGAGAATATTTGTTTTCCATTTGAATACTTTCATTTGAAAGTAGACATTTCGCACTCTGTAGATATATTTGTCATGTCTGTAAGGCAGGTATACACAGAGTTTTGGGGCAAACATTTTTTTGACGCGGTCAGAGACTGAGACGGCAGAAAGCACATCCTGTTTGCTTTCATTATTTTACAAAAGTGCAACGTTTTGTTGTTATTGAGAGTGCACACAAACAAACTCAGAGTCTTTGCAGATTCCAAAGATATATTACTCTTACGTGTATGACCAAAACTGACAGAGCATTTTAAGAGCAAGTGACTGCACCGGCGACTCCATCTGTTACGCAGTTAGCACGCTACTATTCAGCTTCCACACTCCCCACAGACACTTCAATAGCACACTTTTTTCGGTTAACATTAGATTGAGCGGCCATGTAAAGTTGCTACTACTTACATATTTTAGATGATAAGCCATATCGCTGTTAACTATCTTTTTTTTGTTTTGTGATGGTTGTTCATGAGTTCCTTGTTTGTTCTGAACAGAACTGAGCACTGTTCTTCAGAAAAATCCTCCAGGTTCTGCAGATTCTTTAGTTTTTTAATCTTTTTACAATTGGGACAATTGAGGGACTCAAACACAACTGTTAAAAAGGTTCAAACATTCACAGATGCTCCAGAAGAAAACATGATGCATTAGGAGCCAGTGTTGAAAACTTTTAAAAAGGATGAAGATGTCCAATTTTTTTTTATTTTGTTGAAATTTTTGTTATTTTTTTCCATTTAATACTGCCCTTAATAAGCAACAGAAGATAACTGCATGTTTCCCAGAAAACAAATTAAGTACAATTTACCTTGATCTTCAAATTCAAAAAGTTTTCACCCCCACCCCCCTTAATGCATTGTGTTCCTTCTGGAGCATCAGTGAATGTTTGAACCTTTTTAATAGCTGTGTTTGTGTCCTTCAAGGCAATATTCTAGTGATATTGGAACTTCAACTATTTCACCATTTGTATCATACCACTTGCGGTATCACTCCTTTTGTGGTATTTCATCTATTTGAAAATTTGTTTCGACGTTTTTCAGCAGGCATTCAGCGCATATGAACCCGCCGAAAGCAACCTCACCTCGTGCAGTTCATCTGGAATTTGCCACTGGCTCTCATGTCTCTATAGTGGTTAAACATGAGATATTTGTTTTGGGTAAATCTAACAGGCAGTCTTTGGTCTCATTAATTTATTACTTGTTCCAGAGCAAATAGTTTCACTAAACATACAATTATTATACATTATTTTACAACACTATAGTGTTGTAGTATATTAAACAATATTAAAATAACACTGATATCAACAAGTAGAAAAAACATTGTGCTACAACCAAAGAAATTTGCAATACATAAAGCCAATTACCTGAGCCAGAAATGTCATGTGACCCTGAGGTAGCAGAAAAAAAAAAAACATCATGACAATGCTGTTTTGCTGACGGCACCTTGAGAATCTGCACATTTCAATGCTCTTCACTAAGTCAAAAGCCAGAACACATGGAAAAATATAATTATAACACAATGAAATACTTGCAATTCATGTCATATAAAATCAGAATCATCACAATCACACTACTTTTTAATGACAGTCAATAAATAAGTGTAGTTGTATTTGTCATTTACCAGCAGGGGTTAATTATGTCAAGCTAACCAGGCGAACGTAACAAACTCTACAACTCAAATTTTACCTATAGCAAGGGTAAACATTAATTAGAAGCTCACTCCTCCCTCAGGGGAACTCGTCACACTTTTGTTTACATTAGCCTATTGTAATGAAACTGGTCTTGGTATATTCCTTGGATCATGACAAAAACACTGATACTAATTATGCCAAAATTGGCCAAACTTACTGACCGCCATTTTGATTAATGTAGAAAACCTACTTTTTTGAACTCCTCCTAGACTGTTGGCCTGATTTTCACCAAATTTGACTCAGATCATCTTCAGACCATGCTGGCAAAAACTTATGGATTTTGTGTCAATATACCAAACCGTTTTCATTTAACGCATCAACGAATTTGCTGGAAAGATGCCAAACTGCATCCTAGGCTGTATCTCTGCAAAGCTTTGACATATTTGCACCAAACTTTGTATGTGCCATTGGCACCTCACACTGACCACGCTACATCAATTTGGTAACAGCGCCACCTATTGGTCAGTAATAAACCATTAATTAACCATTAACTATGCAATTTCCAAAAATGCTATTACCTTTTGACTGCATTAGTCTATTCTAATGAAACTGGTCTCAAAATATTCCTTTCAAAGATACCAGTCAAATAGACACCAATTACGGCATAGTCGGTCAAACTTCCTGTCCGCCATTTTGATTTATGTTGAAAAAAATGACTTTTTCGAACTTCTCGATGACCATTGGTCTGATTTTCACCAAAATTGCGTCAGATCATCTTCAGACTGTGCTGACACAAAGCTATGGATTTCGTGTTGATAGATAAAACTGTTTTTGTACAGCACCACTACAAATTTTAGGCTTGATGCCAAAATGACGGCTGTATCCCTGGAAAGCTTTGTCATAAACAAACTTTGTGTGTGTCATTGTCACCTCACACAGAACACGCCACATCAATTTGAAAACAGTGCCACTTATTGGTCAAAAGTGATAAGCCAATAAATTATATTGTTAGTGGTTGTATTTATGATTTTTCAGCCATTTCTACTGGTATCATCCTAAAATGGCTTTAATTACTCGTTGTAATTGGCCTGTTGCTCCATGCCATGCTTAGCTCCTCATTCTGCCTCTTTTGTGCTTGGCCCCGCAATTGCTGCTTGCAGCTATATTTGTAAACTTTTTCGTATTTCAAACTCTTACTCTGAATTTTGTATTTTTGTACTCTGAGGCAGAAATTAGCTTCTACACATTATAAAGTTTCCAATAAAATGTGATTTAATAAAGAGAAAAAAAAATTTCAATCGTATTTCAAAACCAGCTGAAGAAACAAGTGGTAACCAGAGATCAAGTTCTTCTACTTGCCTGCCAGAGAAAATGTAATTAGGGTTGTCTCCATAAATATCAAACACTGCTGGTGGAAAAAGTGCTGAAAGCTTAATAAAGGATACATTGGTTAGGTTTGTTTGCTAGAGGTCTGATTGGACAGGAGCTGCTTCTAAGGGTCAATTACAGTTGTTGTGAAAAGCTGCAGGTAAGTGAATGGTTGCCATTGTGCTATTAGCTGTCAGTGCAGAATAAGAAGGATAGCTGTTGTTGGTGTACCCATCAGATGCCCATTAACTTCCTTTCCATGAATAGTCTAAGTCTACGCTTGGAATTCATTTTCCATAGGGTATCCTCCAGGTCATTTCGGCCGTTCCCATGGCGACAAGAACCTTCAAAGCTGGAAGCAAACCAAGAGAAATTCAACATGTGCATTCAAGTTATTTTACACAGTCAAAACAAAGATTTTTTGTTTATCAATCAATATGTTTAGAGAAAGAATTTATTGTGTGCATCACAGCTACAGTTTGTTACCTGAAAATGTTGTTGGGAAATAAAATGTGCACGTGAACAGACTACTGAAAACATTCATTTGCAGCATACGATACAAATTGTTGTCATTTTTAACTGAGAAAGCGGCATCAAAGCACATTCCTATAATCTCACCACTGGACTGGAAAATGAAACAACAGTGTTGGAAAATGATAACACTGCTTGATTTTGTAAACTATTGTGCATGTAATTTAAAGTCAGATAGCACTGGGAAACATTGCAGGCTAAAGTTCAAAGAGTGTAATATGAATCGGGAAAGGTAATGAAGGAAGGAAAACGGGTACAACCAACATGGAGTGCAACAACCATTACTGCAGAGGTGTTTCCTCTGAGGAGTCAAGGGAGGCAGTGCCTCCTCAAAATATTGGATTAGAAAAAATTCATAGTACAAAAATAAAACAATGCAAATATTACAAAACATAACATGTACAAATCACAGTTTTTTCTAAACAAACACTGTCCAACAGCGATACCAGCAAGTAAAGGTACAGCAGGAGTCTGCGTCTCTCTCGCCTCCCCTGAGCCCACTGAATTTTAACAGACCCCCTAAAGCACAGGGCGAGTTTCATGGTGGAGTCACATGAGAGGGGGCAATGCCTCCATCGCAATATGATTGTATATGAGTGGTTATGTTCTGCTGTGATTGGTTCATGTGATAAATCCTGCCTCTTTCTGTGTTCGTGAATCAGTCTGAATGCACAATATGTTAATGTTAATAATGTTAATGGGAAGCCTAATTAAAAATAAGTAAACAACTCACATACTTAGATATAACCACTGATATCAAAATTAGACTTAAAATGGCATGAAAACATGATCTATGGGAGTTTTTAGTGAGCAATCAGCTTGGTGAAAGTAAATATCCATGTCTGTGACCAATTTTTGCTGTGCTTTGATGACTGATGATCCAAAAAATTCAAAAATAGTTAAAAGTTAACTGTATAAAAGCACAGTTGAACAGTGGAGTAATTATTTTGGGGGGTAAAATGCTTAGGAAACACTAATGATAAGATTCATAAGCCGCGTTCACACAGCAGCAGAATACTTTTGTCAATAGCGTATTTGAGTTCTTAATACGGTTACATTCACACACAGTGCGTTTCGGGACATTTCGAGACTCACACCTGTAAGTAAATGCGGTTGTCAATCCCAAAAATTGACAGTGTGAACATGGCCCTACTTGGCTTTATTAAAAGAGTAGTTCACTTCCAGAATAAAAATTTACAGATAATGTACTCACCCTCTTGTCATCCAAGATGTTTAAGTCTTTCTTTTTCCAGTCGTAAAGAAATTATGTTTTTGAGAAAACATTTTAGGATTTCTCTCCCTATAGTGGACATCTGTGGTGCTCCTGAGTTTGAACTTCCAAAATGCAGTTTAACTGCAGCTTCAAAGGGCTCTTAACAATCCCAGCCGAGCAAGAAGGGTTTTACCAAGTGAAACGATCGGTTATTTTCTAAAAAATAATTTTTAACCTCAAATGCGCATCTTGTCTAGGTCTGTGTGAGCTCAGTTTCTTCCAGTTCAATACAGTTAGGGTATGTGGAAAAACTTCCATCTCATTTTCTCCTCTAATTTCAAAATCATCGCTGTTTTTCCCTTTTTTGTAAAGGTGTTTGACTTTCTTTGCATATTCACTTTGTTAACACTGGGTCGGTACTTCAGCAGCGATTTGATAGTTAGATAGTTTTTTGATTTAGGTAGATTTTGAAGTTGAAGGAGAGAATGAGATAGAGCCCTTGAAGCTGCTTTTAAACTGCATTTTGGAAGTTCAAACTCAGGGGCACCATAGAGGTCCATTATATGGAGAGGAATACTGAAATGTTTTCCTCAAAAAACAATTTCTTTACGACTGAAGAAAAAAGACATGAACGTCTTGAATGACAAGGGGGTGAGTATATTATCTGTAAACTTTTGTTCTAGAAGTGAACTACTCCCTTAAGAATATTGATGACACTGTTTTGTAAAAACAAAACAAAACAAAACAAACAAAAAAAAAAAATATATATATATATCCCCCTCCAGATAGTGTAAGTAATGCTTATTTAACCCAGAAAATGTGACATGAGTTTACATTTGATAAAATGTATGCTACTGATGCTACTAAAAATTACCAGCAACAACAAATTACTGTCTTTAGCATGCTCTGTCTTCACATTCTGTGCTTTGCGTCTAGAATACATGAATATTTATCTACTGCGCTACTTACATACTACACACTGCATACTGCATTTTCAACTCATTGACAGACAGTTTTATGCACGTCCATCAAATACTCCTTGTCTGCTAGCTCGCTGATAAATATGCATCTCTCCCCCCCTAAGCCTAGTATATAGCATGTGGTGTGGCATCTGGGCAAGCATGACGTTGAGGGATGTTTTGAAACCTCTGAAGATTAGCCTCCTGAACGTCTCTGCCGCATCTATAGCTCTGTGTAGTGTTGAATCGGCCTCAGAAGTCTGCTCGGTGGGGAGGAGGTTTGAACAGAATTTAATTCTCACCCGGATCAATGGTAAGGTTGAGGTTTCTAACAGGATTTACCCAAGGCTTTTTTTGCCGTATTGATCTATCCAACTTTAAAACATCCTCAGAGACTACTGGGAATTAGCAGACACAGTAAGATGTCATCACTACTGTCAAGCTTTTTGAGTAACTGTATGGCAAAAGTCATCATTTTCAACAACTGTAATTGTCTCAGTCACAAATGTGCTGAAAATGGTCCGTTTAAGCATCTAGAGCGGTAACAGTGTTAAGTACCGTCGGAGAAAAGCAATGTTTTTTCTAAAAAAACACATCTGTGTTAATGATTATATAATTAACTGCTCTACTTCAGACTTCGAAGTAATTAAATTGATTTAAAAACAGTTCCTTTTCAGCTTTGAGCAAATGTCATGTTTTGAATGCACAGAGTGCTTGTACAGTTCAGCCAATGACATCAAAAGCCTTGCCCAGAGGCATAAAAACTACAAATCATTAAGGCAAAGCTTTCAGCAAAATCATCTGTAATACCTTGGACAAACATCACAGGCCTTAATGAATTGCAGTAACGAATATTTCCATTGCTATTAGGCAGATATTTCCCTGCCACTTCTCTATGGGCATAATTGCGGGTATAACAAAGCGGTGCTTGTGCACCATTTCAATGCATCAATACATCTTACCTCCTCTAGCCTTTATGGAATACCTATTAGCGTTGAAATTTCCTCATCAGTGTGCCTTCTATAATGTATTATACCAGCGGTTGCCACAGAGACCAGAAAAGGCATCTTTTCAAATCCTAGGTAATTACTTCGAAAGGGTTATCTGAGAATCCAAGGACTTTTGAATTATGTTTCTCTTTTGACATTTAAATGTGTCTAACATTATAATATATACTTTAGTATATGTCTTTCTGATTTATCAGCATCATAAGCACTTAAGTGGATAATATTCACCCTCATGACGTTGCTTCCTTAATGTTCTTCTTGCTTCTGTGGAACACAAAAGTAGACGTTTTAAAGAATGTTCACACCGCTCTTCCTTACAACTTATGCATTATATTCTAAGCGGTCTGAAACAATTTGATAGCCGTGTGAGAAAAATACCAATTCAGACATGAAAAGTAATTGATCACAGAATGTTCATTTTGAGGTAATTATCTATTTAAATGCAAATGCATTAAGCTTGTTTACGTGAAGAGTAGTAAGACTGAATGTCACACTTCAATTAATGATGAGACCTAAAATTTGCATGGGGGACCGGTTGCTAATCTGTGTCTAGGGACCAATGATTTCCGCAATGCGGAAAACATGGAGGGAATTGCAGAATCCAATTATTAAAACGGAATTTACAGTTTAACATGAAATATGTCAAAGTTTGGATGAATTAATTACACTTAAATCAAATTGCGATATGGACTAATATTTATTGTTTAAACGCTTAGGCTAATGTATTTCCCGTGTGCAGTCAAATGTCCTGAGCTGTGTCTGAAAACGCTCACTCATTCACTAATCCCTATTTAGTGTATGGCAGTCGAGTGGACTATATCAGAAGGAGTGAACGAAGCGAAGTGAACGGATTTGGACGATGATGTGTTTCTGAGAAAACTAAACATTTCACAAGGATATTGTAAAAATAAATCAAACTTGTTTTTATGCACTAAAATAATTAGACATGCTAGAACACAGAATTTGGTAACAATAAAACATAAGGCGGGCAAAAATAAAACATTTCATAGGGCCCTAAACATGTTAAACTTTTAATAAACTGATTGACAACATTTAATTTAATCATTAAAAAAAATAAAATGAAACGGAATCCAGAAATGGAACGGAATTTGGAAAAAAATAAAATGGATTTCATAAGGCCCTCCAAAAGTTTGGAAACGCCCTGGAAAAGTGGGATTTTGGACAATATTGGAATGAATCCTTTTTAATTTGTGATCATTTTGCACTGATAAGGGACAACACAAACTATGAAAACATATTTTATTACATAAACAGTTTATACGTAGAAAAAACTTTAGCAGCTATTACAGCTCTGTATAATCTGGGCCTAAATTCATTGTATTCTAAACTTAATTGGCAATCAATTGTTGAAGCTATTAAGGTGAGCTGACCCAAAAATCTTTTAAAAACCTGGGCCAAGTTTAAACCGGTAACCAGGCATCACAGCTGGCAAAGGGGCATGTCTGACTTTGACATGTATATATTGCCATTATTATGTAATCAAAATGAAAATTATTATTGCTGGTCTTCAACAATAATGTCAAGTTATTTTAATGTATTTGCACCAAAAAATGATAAGGATTTATGCTGATATCGTCTAAAACCACACTTTGCCAGGGGTGTTTCCAAACTTTTGAAGGGCACTGTATATGTGTCGCCTTTAAAAATTTCCCTTTATATAGTAATAGTTCAATTTACCTTATTAATACTTACATACTTGTTGAGAAATTACCAATACACCCTAATGTGCTCAGCCTTACTTCTAATAAGATTTCTGATACAACTAGTTTGACTTAATTTTCATTCCAATTCTGTAAACTCTTCAGGATATAAAATCATGAATCTGAAGCATTGCAGAGATTAATGATGTCTATTTTCAAGCAGCAGTCAGTTACAAGGTGAAGGGCCAGGAATGCCTGCTGGGTCTCTCCAAACGTTTTTCCGCTGTTCATAAAACAGCACTGGAGCAATAATGTGAATCACGTAACTTGGAAAACAGCTGTGGCTGTTTTGTTAAAAGTAATAGTTTTGTCAGGCATTTATGACTTTTCATTTTTTCATGATGTGATTTTACCATACACCACATTTTCAATATGTCAACATTTTAGCATGGGCACAGACAATGATTTTGAACGCCGCTGATTTCTAAACAATGCTTTAGGTCTTCTGCTTGCACTAATAGCTATTTTTTGTGCAACATCACAGAGTGTCTGGAAGTAAAGAGATCAGCCATTGCCTGGTCTTATCTCAATCAACAGAGAGCAACCTATTGACCACACACACATGAACACACACAGTCTGAAAATCACTTTTTCATGACCTAAATGGTAACAGGACAAAACAAATAACCATTTAACCAGATGCAATGTTCACACCCAAACCGGGATGCCTATTCAATTAATTAACATAGCTCTAATTAACCTTTCACTGTATCTTCTGTTGCATATTAAACAGCAAATCTTATCCTGTTATGTGAGCAAAAATGTAAATAGACTGAATATATCTATAAGCTTATAATTTTAATTCACATCAAATTCAGCTAACATGAATGTTCTTCTATTTATTTGCAAAAATAATACATAGAAGACTTATGCTGATGTCATGGCAAATTTAATAATGTTTTGCATGAGATATGATGACATAACAGTGTGGAGAATCTCCTTTACAGAGAGCTAGAAAACAAGAGTCTCGGTTGTTACAGTTTCTGCTGGCACAGATTAAAAACATCAGATGGAGAATTTACTTCTACATGATGTTTGTATATAAATGTGTTTTAGTTTTAACACAACCACCCTACAAATGATCAAAATCACTTCTTTTTTTAATCTCCAAAAAAACTAAACAGTCTCAATTATCAAGCCATTTTGATTTTCTGAGCAGTATGATGTCATATTGATCAAGCCCCGCCCACGACCACTGACAGACTGTCCCATATTAGCATATTTTCGCCCTCAGCCAGTAATACTCTGTCCTCCATTTTCTCCACGCTCAAGCAACTGTAGCGACAACAATGTCTAGAAAGCAATGCAGGTGTTTAAAAGTGATGTAAAAGTGAACATGAAAGTCTATATTTTCTCCCGACATCAGAGCCACTGAGGACGCATTGGATTACTTTTGTTTTTAATGGTAACATGCCACGGAATTCACAAAAAATGGAAGAGAGGCGTGGAGTAAGTAGTAGCTCATTATCATTTAAAGGGGTCATCGGATGCCCATTTTCCACAAGTTGATATGATTTTTTAGGGTCTTAATGAAAAGTCTATAATATACTTTGGTTAAAAATTCTCAA
>JAHKKF010494419.1:0-19088 GCA_019740295.1 Labeo calbasu | reverse complement strand
AAAATACAATTGGAGTTTTAACGTACCCTAACTGTCTTGAGCCAGAATACACAGAGTTCATGTAGAGAAAGAGAAGACAAGCGTTTTAGATTAAAAAGTATGTAAAAAAAAATATTTTTTTAATGAAAATAACCGATCGTTTCGCTAGATAAGACCCTTCTTTCTCAGCTGGGATTGTTTACAACTGCATTTGGGATCATTTGAAGACGCATTTAGACTGCATTTTGGAAGTTCAAAATCGGGGCACCATACCAGTCCATTATATGGAGAAAAATGCAGAAATATTTTCTTCAAAAAACATAATTTCTTTATGACTGAAGAAAGAAAGACATGAGCATCTTGGATGATAAGGGGGTGAGAACATTATATGTGAATCTTTGATTTGGAAGTGGACTTCTCCTTTTATTCCATCTTTTATGCAATGTTATTTACTTAGTGTACCTTCTATTTAGAAAAAGTGACATTTTCTGAAGCTGTGTTGTTCACTGAACTTTTCTCCAATTGCTATGCTCTAGCATGTGCCGGGCTGTTTTGTTTTTCTTCATCAGTTCATCATTAGTTAGCGTCTGTGTCCATTCTGTGCCTTTATCTATCTGAACACTACAGTGAAAGCAAATGCCACCCTGAATGGATGGCTAAGAGCAAGCCACCACTGCAAACATTCATACACTATCCAGGGAAACAGCAGAACAGACTGCTCTACAGAAATTCAGGGAATGTGGTTTACCACTTTTGCCAGTGCTGGCACAGTCATCAGGTGAAGACAGACCTGACGTGAATCAAACCAAATTGCATTAAAGGCCTGATGCAACTACTTGCTGAAAGAACCTTTGAAACATCATGATTGTGTATAAATAGTACAGAACATGTAGGTACAGATTGCATAAAAAATCAGTGAATGGGCACTGGCGAACATCTCTCACTGCTGGTCTGAAACCCAGAGGCGTTTTCAGGCATAAAATCAAGTCCAAAGTGCAGCTGCATTCATCTGCCAACAGTAGAGAAAACAAAAGAAGACAAGATTGCTTGAGAAATGGGAAGAAACCGGTTGAACTGCTCATTTTTTTCAACTGCACATCCATTTCAGGTCATACAACCAATTTCTTCCCAGAATGAGTGTCTGAGAGTTCCTCAGGTCAGTCCAACACAACTGTTTCACTAGATTGCCAATGTCACGCACATGACCATAGTTAATTCATCTAATGCGAAAATATTGGTTCTAATGTCAACACTGCCTATACAGCACTGCTGAAACTGTTTGCCATAGGGACACTCCACACCACTTAACAGAGCTGTCGCCAGGAAATGTTCAAGTCAATTATTAGTGGGAAGACCTGAGGACAGTCCAGGCTAATGGCTGCAGATAAGAATATAAGGATGCAAATCGGAAAACTGCTGTACGGTTAATTTTACTTTCATGCAGTGTTGCAAAACTCGTGCAGCTGTTACGAAGATAAACTGCCCTCTCCACCTCTTTATCTATAAGAACAAATAACTTTTATGCAACAAGTGTCACTTTTTGCTTGCTTTTGTTTTGATGACGCACCAACAGTGGAGTCCTTAGAGTTCAGTTACTTGTTAACCATCCTGCATTAAATAACAAAACGAACTGTCTTTGAAATGTTCAGGGTGATTGAAGGAATGAGACCAATAGTGATCCTTTACTCCACTGAAACTTACTGTGGCTACCAGAAGATTATAAGTTTAGATTTGAATGATACTGTGCTGACTCTGCTAAAGCTGAATATCTAGACAAGTCTGATCTGTTAAACTGAGCATCAGCATGGGAAAATGATCGTCTGTGACATCACTGCATTTCCTAAGGAGCATATGGTGAAGGTATGACAGAAACTTTATTTTTATGCTATAAAAAGCATTATCTGATATCATAACTTATTGTAAGTTCAATAAGATGGGATGTGAATGTGAACTTATACAGTGAATAGTGACATACTGACCCAGGAACCTTTCTTAATGCCCATAATCTTATTTATATTGAATACTTGAAATGATCACCTGTGTGTATTGCAAGATCTACTTAATGCGTTCTTTATTACAAAAGTGCTCAATTTGCCTAATCTTCTTAAGCAGAGTGGTCCTGTGAGAAACTGCCTCAGGGTTTTTCTAGCTTTGTCAAATTTCTGTGCCAACCATGCAGAGAGGAATTCATTTTTTTAGTTACTAGGTCAAAAGTCAGAATACATTTGTTGATTTTTGCATGTGAACTAATGATATAATGATTCAGACTGATGGACTAATCCTTAGTTACAGGAACCGGGCCATTACTGAAGTCCCAGTCCTGCTTTATTAACCATTATGGCCCTGAGAAGAGCACTTAACCTCAAGTTGCTCCTGTGCGTCTGTCCCTGCCATTAGATATACAATACAATCTAGTGTATATGGATTGATATGGGAGTAAATTGTAAGCACTGCTAAAATCTGGGACATGGGTGGTTATCAGAGGCATGTTTAGAGAAGGGGAATGACTCATATAGGTGAATACACCTTATATATGTTTTCAGGCAAAATACATTATAACACATAGTAGGCCTATTCAAATTCTGCAAGCTTGAACAAGCTTTAAGAAAGAAGGGAAACCATAAAATATCTGGTAGGCCGATAACTGATTTGTCTATAATCTATCAAAATGGATGAACAATATAAAAGCCATAATAAAAAATCATCACTGAGCTAAACAGCAATAGTGGATTGGGCGTGAAATCGTCATTTGGTAAATTCAGTGTCATTTTCCCCTCAACATTAATGCTGTATGTACTGAACAAAACTGCATAATTAACTGTTTAAAAAGGCTCACTGATTAACTCAAAGAGTCATATGACGTCACAGGTGTGTCAATATGTATTTTGTGTTGAGAGATGGGGGAAAGAGGTTTTAAGAATGAGAGTTATCTGTGAACTTAATTTGTGCTATTATTAACTATGAAAAATGAACACTTTGGGGAAAATTGAGAAAATATATGATTCATTAGGGATAAAACTGGTCATGTTTGTTGATTAGATATTTTATACAAATAACCATCATTTTACTGACATTAAATAATTTTTAAGTAATCATCTGAACTGTTCAAGGTCATAATGATTGATCCTGGTTAAGCGTCATGATTCAGTCACGTAATATTTACTCAGTTGTTTATCAATATGCACTCCACTTAATCTAGAGTGTACATGCTGATCTAACAATAACTGCTGATCTGCAGTCTAACCATACTGGGACTTTTGTATCCCTGTGCTTGTGGGTTTTTAGGGACTCCAGTTATTTTAATTTAATTTTTTTTTTTTTTTGCAGGTTTCATCATTATGCTATATTAAGTGGTGACTGTAGACTGTAAAAAAGATGGATGACACATCTTCCTTCCACTTCAGAAAATTGAAGCCAAAATGTCATTGAGTCAATATTACATGCACTAATTTTCATCGATCTGAATAAATCCAATCCAGTTTCAGATTCTGAAAGTTCTGTTTATATAATCCTTAAACTTTGCAGTCTAATTCACCTATTTGTTTACATGTGCATTATATGCATTTCAAAGCGCATACACATGTCCCGGTCGGAGAAATCATGTCACCAGAGCTGCTATTTACTCCAGAGCTAAAGTATAATTGTCGTTTTTGCCTTTATGTCTAAAAATAAACCTGAAAAATATATCATATGAGCTTTTTACAAAATTGTTTGTAAGTAACCATGGACACGCTCGTAAGTGAACATTCACAGCATGACATGCATATGCACAAGGTACTTTTGAATCTGATTTAAATAAATAATAATAGTCAGATTCAAGCATTTACATGCTTATTTTTAATTGATCAGAATATTTCAGGTCTACACCACCACTGATCGAAATAAGATGCTGATATTTGGTTAAATTTCGATTGCTACGTTGGGTGACCAAAATTCAATGTCAGTTCAGCGTCTAATGTCAGTGTTAATTTGATGTCCAATATTGACATCAGCTGACTTTGAAATGTTGTTGTTTTTATGTTGTGTAACCAAACACATTAAATCAACACCAAATTGACATCAAATACTGACATAAACATGATATTCATTGTCAAACACAAACGCAACATCTGCCCAACATTGAGATCTAAAGTCAATATGACGTTATATTGACTCCCATTGCGTGCTGGGAATTGGATTACCTGGTGTGTTTCTTGGAAGGCTTTACTGTTTGATTGAGCCATTTGTCCGATTTCTAACAAACTGTTTGGTTTCATGTTAATTTAGTTACTAAGTGAGTCATTTAACTGATTTGTTCAAAAATCTTCATTTAGTAACAAATCAATGAGTCATTTGAATCTTTCACTCAATCGGAAGAAAAAAAATTACTACTGTTGGGTGTAGTGGTTTAGGTCTGGCCTTTCAGCTATTTTGGCAAAAACAGACAAAGTGACAAATTGTATATAAAATGTAATTTACTCAAAATTAACCTGCTGTTTATTGAACTGAAAACACATTTCCTCAATGTTACTCCCATATAGCTTCTGTAATACGTCTTACATAATGTTGTCAAATAAGCAGAAGACTCAAAAACATTTTTGTGCATCTAGATTGCTTTGTGGCAACTTAACCTACACTATTTAGTGTGCAAATTCTCCACACAGTAGTCAAATGTATCTCTTTTTCCTGCGAACAACAATGGAAGTGTTTTCTTGTATCCGATATTTCAAACATCACCTAAAAATTCACTGAGTAAAACACAATTTAATTCGATTAAGAAAACGGCATAAATGCGCTATATTTACACAATAACTTTATCCACCTTTTTCTTCATTGCGGAAGTAAGCCTGTGGGTGAGACTTCCAGTTCATTATCCGCTGTAGGGGAATAAAGAGAAGAATAACAACATGCAGTAAACAGTAAAACTGTTTGCAATACAAACCAGTGTGTTAATAATTAAGATAATGCATTAAAATAACATGGTAAGACACACCAATTTGCACTATCAAGCAGCAAAACAAGGTGTTTCGTACAGCTAAAAATAGCTGGACACGGATGAGACCGGAAGCCAGACCCATAAAATTTACTAATGGCTGCGCCCGTTCTTACGAAAAAAAAAGGTGGATACGTTTGGCGTAAAGACGAAACTGTTAAAACCCATCCCTGCGTCCCAATGTTCATAGTATCCATCCTAATAGTACATGAGAATACAATAAGTGTGTCTGAAAAGAGTATGCCGAAAGTCCCCGGACGGTCTACTATTTCAGGTCGATTTTTGAAGTGTGGATCTGTGAACACACTCTAATGGCTAATATTGCCCACAATTCATTGCGTTTTGGCAAAGGATTCGGTCCAAAACTACAAACGCGAATAAAACGCGGTGGAAAAAACTACAAACATGGCGGATGTGCGCGACCGGCAGTTAGGTAGAGATGTTTAGAAAAAAGGGTTTGAGTTATTAATAATCAACATTTAACCTGGTAATATATATATATATATATATATATATATATATATATATATATATATATATATAGAATTTTATCTGTGTTATATTTCATCTGCAACAGCAATGTGAAATTTTATAAACATCCGTTTGGCACTTTAAATGCATCATTATGCAGAAAATATGAGCAGAGTTTGCGGCATGATAGACCCACGACTGGCAGATCAATGTGCTACTTCTTTTCTCTCAATTACGATAGGAAGTTATATGAAATTAAATGTGGAGGATGTTAACTGTGACAAGATGATTGACTGGCCAGTTTACTGTGACAGAGTAAAGACGCAGTTGTGTGGTGTGATAATATGTCCCAAAACTTGCCAATTCTTCTACTACACACTCAAAAGAGTGTACTTTTTGTTCACTAAAAGAGTACATACTTTAAGGGCATAGTATAAGTAGGCACATTGGGACGCAGCACGTGAGATTTTCTAATTTGCTTACACCACGAAACTCGTCGGCTTTAGGACCCAGAAGCGCTCAGCGCAGCACGGAGACCTTACGGTGAATCACTACAGATGACGGGAGGAGCCATATGTAACCGTATCAACCAGGATTCAGAGCAGCTCAGCGTTTCCAACAATACTTCAGATATTATTGTGTTTAAATTAACACAACATCACTTGTTCAACATGACACTAAGACGTATTTCTGTACCCTGATAAGCTGCAGGCGCCAGAGGTGTGGTGGTCAGAGATGGAACACATCAGAATGCCAAAGGTAAATGTCCAGCATCCATACAATGATACAATGATTCCCTTTTTCATGACACGTACCTCACATCTCCATGCATTGCTTCCACATGCTCAACATTAGTAACCTGAGGTTTTATTACTTGTAAGTGGAGTAATTCATTGCATTTAAGACAGTCAGTGAGACCAATGTGCTAGGGAAAAAAATACAAGGCCCTGCATCTGCTATAGTATCAGTTATAATGACTAAAAATACGTGGTTAATTTGAGTATTTTAAGTTTTGCTGTTGTGTGCCATTTAATTGCATATAATTCAAACATACAGTCTCACATAAGGCCAGAAGGATGATTACATGTTTGTGAGATGGTATTTAGTGCATCACTAATACCAAAGTTGTCTAATTACCTTGGCTATATTTTATAGGTTGAAAATGTCCGGTTGGTGGACAGAAGTTCTTCTCGAAGAACTCAAGTGGGCACGCTCTACCTGACAGCCACACACACTATCTTTGTAGGTAAAGGATCTGAGGACCGAAATGAGCTGTGGGTAAGTGCTTGGTGTGTCTGGTGCGTAAACTAGCTTTGACATTTTCAGTATGTCATTGTGCGGTATTTCTGTGCCCTAAATATGTATTGCTTTGTTAATTTTTGTTTTAGATGCACAATACAGGGTTTGCACTTACGTCATGATTTGGTTAGTTATCTGGATGCATGGCCGTATTGGAGATACTTTGATGTAAACAACAGCATGGATTGCACGGTTAATGTGCTACTGAATATGTTGTTCTGCTAATTTATGCTGTCTAAAACGTGTGGAAGCTGCTAAATCGTATAAAGAAGGAAAGGCAAACTAAAGTTAATAGGTGGTAAAGATTCATAAAAGCAGTATTAATTAAGATATTAGCCTAATATTTCACCTACCTGACTGAAAATGATAAGAACAAGCACGAATGTTGCCAAGATTCTTGTCCTGGAAATCCTGGTTCAGTTTGGCCAACCAGAAACGTCTTTTGTTCCTCAAACATGTTTTTGCACTTCTCCTTGATTTGTTATAACTTTTGGCAGTCTACAGTGCTCCAAATGTTTTTCCCGGTCCGACCGATTAGTACAGCCCAAAACATGACAACAATTGACCATTTTCAGCTGCAATAATCAGCAAAATGTGCGAGTTTTGTTCAGTTCAGTGGCATTGTTTACGTTTAGTGTCGCCAATATGGCCGATTGATGACGCGTTGTGAAAACGCTCTATAACTCTCTGACGCTTTATGTTTGTTTTTCACAGGTTCTGCACAGTTTAGTGTGTAATGTTGTAAAGCATAAAGCATCTCAGAGCGGATACCCTTTATTAATCCACTGCAAGAACTTTCAGGTCATACAGTTTATCATTCCTCAAGAAAGCGACTGCCACGATGTTTACATTTCACTCTCACGTCTCTCCAGGCCAGGTGGGTCACCTAGCATGCATTTCGACATTGTTTTAGCAATATACTGTAATTGCAATATAATTGCAGACAAATCAGAATATTTATTTCAGTGTACCAGGACACTATTTCATGTTTTTGTTTTCTGTCTTGCAGAGAAATATGAGGAGCTGTATTGTTTTTCCTTCAATCCCAATGTTGACAAAGCTGAACGGGAGCGCTCGTGGGACTTTTTAGATCTGAAGGCTGAGTTCAGTCGAATGGGACTGCCAAATAAGATGTGGCATGTCACCACAATCAACCGAGAGTACAGAGTTAGTAAATCACCAACCAACACTATGTAACCAATCAGTATATTATGTAAGGGTTTGTTTTTATGCACAACTTTTCTTCTTATAACACAGGTGTGTGATACTTATCCAGCTGACTTGTTTGTGCCTAAATCCGTCACCCTCCCTGTCATCGTAGGGAGCTCGAAGTTTCGTAGCAGAGGTCGATTTCCCACGTTGTCGTACTACTGCAAGGAAAACCATGTGAGTTTGGCTGCACATCTGGCACGTTCTCTATGCAGTCTTCGCATTCATTTAATGAGGCTGTGGAGAATTTCGTCCTGCCCTTAATATGTTCTTTCCTGCCAAATATTCTGTCATCAGACTGAGGATGCGGGTTCAACGTCAAGAACACAGTGTTCTTGTGACTTGAGTGTTCTTATATAAAAATCGATAAATATGGTGCAGCTTGATTGTGCATTAAACTGTGCCAACTTGTTTTGGAAGTGCACTGTTTCACTTCAGCTTTTCACAGTGTAAACTTGCAGCCAGTTAAACATTAAATTGTAGTGTTTTCCATGACAAGATACTAAATGTGTCATGCAGCATATGCGCGCATTCTGATTTACGGCAATAATGGATATTTTAAAAGCAAGGTCAAGCTGCTTCTGCACCCTCTTGGGTTCGGCACTCTGTTAAAAGACATTTCATTTCATTGAGGTCAAATATTCCCCTCGGAGTCTCTGTGTTTTCTTTTGGACACATGAATTCAAACCACATGGAGAAACTTGTGTGTGACTTCCACATAAGGATCATGCTGGTGAGGCCCAAAGGGGTCAGTTATAGTTTAATATCTCCCCCATTCATGGTTCGTTAACCCCAAAATATGATTAGAACAGTGTCTAAAAAAGTAATATTGCAAGCTCAGCCTTTAGAGTTTTATGAGGCCAGGGCCAAATTCTCATGAAATGCCCATTCCACAGAGAGGACAGTGTGATCTTCTGTTTTTTAAGTTGATTTTATTCATTGAGCGTGACAAGATCGGTCTGGGAATTACTCCGAGGCTGTGTGATTGCATTTTTACTAGATTGAGCAGAATTTTAAAATATAATTAAAAGTTTAAAATATAAATATAAATAGTATTAGTATTAGATTTTTGTTTACAATTATGTAAATGAAAAATATTTTTACAGATTTTAATAATTAAATAAAAATATATTTTCTTATTTATTTAATTAATTTATTTTTTAATTTTTTAAATGCTGGGACCCCTTTCCCATTTGTTCAATAAGCTGAAAATATTTATCGAGCATGAAAGGACCAGGATGGGAATTACTTTGAGACAGTTTGATGCACAGTTTCACTAGATTAATTAGTAAATTGAAAAGCATTAAAAGCAATTTTTTATTGTTTAATTAATTACATTTAAATATTTATTTGCATACATAATATTGAGACTGAAATATACTTTAATGCATATATTTATGTATTTATTTTGATTGTTTTTTTAAAGCACCACTTTCACACTAAAGAGACACTGTACCACTAAACTATTTTGTCCGACACGTATTTGTCATGCCTTTTCTTGTATAGGGTACTTAATGAACAAGGACCATTACTGGTGCCTATTCAAAAAGAAGGCATGGCACCACAGGATACCAACATATGCTAACACCTACTCATATGATGATGTCTTTTCTCAGGCCACGATATGTCGCAGCAGTCAGCCTCTTTCTGGCTTCAGTGCTCGCTGCCTGGAGGACGAGCAAATGCTGCAGGCCATCATGAAGTCTAATCCTGGCAGCAGGTTCATGTATGTTGTAGACACCAGGCCCAAGGTCAGTCCACTTAATATCAGTATACACTCTTAAAAATAAAGGCTCCAAAAGGGTGTTTTTGCAGTGATGCCATAAAAGAACCATTTTTGGTTCCCCAAAGAACCTTTCAGTGAACAGTTCTTAAAAGAAGAAGAACATTTAAAAAATCTAAAGAACCTTTTTTTCCACTGTAAAGAGCCCTTTCTTCATTTGAAAGGTTCCGTGGATGTTCAAGATTCTTCATGGAACCATCAATGCCAATAAAGAACCTTTATTTTTAAGAGTGTATGATGGAACAGATTACACATGAAAGACACTTATGTAATACTCTCATGTATTTCCAGCTAAATGCAATGGCGAACCGAGCTGCGGGCAAAGGCTATGAAAATGAGGACAACTACTGCAACATTAAATTCCAGTTTATCGGCATTGAAAACATCCATGTGATGAGGAACAGTCAGCAGAAACTCATAGAGGGTATTGTCTCCATCTTATTAAGTGGGAAAATTAATTTCATCATATAAACCACTGGTCTGAAGGTTTTAAAATTAGGTTTTTGCAGAATCTTTCAGTTACCATTTCTTAAAAGAAACCACCTTTTCCTTAATGTGAAAAACATCTTAAAGGAGAAGTTCACTTCAAGAACAAAAATGTACAAAAAATTAACCCTTGTCATCCAAGATGTTCATGTCTATCTTTCTTCAGTTGTAAAGAAATTATGTTTTTTGAAGCAAACATTTCAGGATTTTTCTTCATATAGTGGTGCCTGCGAGTTTGAGCTTCCAAAATGCAGATTTAAAAGGCTCTAAATGATCCCAGCCGAGGAAGAAGTGTCCTATCTAGCGAAACGATCGGTTATTTTATTTAAAAAATTGACAATTTATATACTTTTTAACCTCAAATGCTTGTCTTGTCTAGCTCTGCATAAACTTTGTGCATTCTGGTTCCTGACAGTTAAAGTATGTTGAAAAACTCCAATCTCATTTTCTCCTCCAACTTCAAAATCGTCCTACATCTTGGATGAGAAGGGGGTGAGTAAATTGTCTGTAAATAATAATAATAATAAAAAATCTGTACATTTTTGTTCTGGAAGTGAACTTCTCCTTTAATATTCTGAAGAATGTTTATCCATTATAAAGAACGATATTAAAGGATCTTCATGCAAACAGATGATTAGGAGTGTAAACCAGCTTGAACCAGTTGCGCCTCCCCTTTAGTTTTTAGGAAATCTTCATATAGTGCATTTGAAAAACCATTACTTAAAGGGACAGTTCACCCAAAAATATAAAATCACCCCATGATTTACTCACCCTCAAACCATCCTAGCTGTATATGTATATGACTTTCTTCCTTCAGACGAATATAATCAGAGTTATATAAAAAAATGTTCTGCCTCTTCCAAGCTTTATAATGGCAGTGAATGGGTGTTGAGATTTTGAAGCCCAATAAAGTGTATCCATCCATTATTAAAAGTACTCCAACTGCTCCAGGGAGCTAATAAAGGCCCTCTGAAGTGAATTGATGTGTTTGTGTAAAGAAAAGATTCATATTTAAAACCACTATCTGTCCTACAGCATTAGAGAGTGGCATTCCAGCGGATGACGTAGGCGTAGCAAAGCTTGAGAGAGAAAATGCTAGTCTCACCAAGAACCAAGTTTTTTTTTTTTTTTTTTTTTTTTTTTTTTTTTACAGCAAAGGAAAGCCAGCCTCCTCTTGGCTTACATCAAAATCCTCAGACATTTGTTTTACAAATCCTCATTTTGTGCTTGTAATTTGTGAACAGTGTTTTGTTTTGCTCCTGCCACTGTGCTTTCACGGTTGTCACTTCTGCATTCGCCTACATCAACCGCCACTATCTTGAAGTCTTAAACATAAATATATTTCTTGTACAAATTAATCCATTCACTTCAGGAAGCTTTTATTAACCCCACGGAGCTGTGTGGAGTATTTTTTATGATGGATGGATGCACTTTATTGGACTTCAAAATCTCAACACAAATTCACTGCCATTATAAAGCTTGGAAGAGCCAGTACATTTTGTAATATAACTCTGATTGTAATCATCCGAAAGAAGAAAGTCATACACACCTAGGATGTCTTGAGGGTGAGTAAATCATGGGGTAATTTTTAGTTTTAAACAATCTGTCCCTTTCAGACCACTTAGCGTTTTATAGTCTATAATAAAGATGTATAATAAAGAGTTTCTTGGCAAAGCAGATTATGTAATAGGGGTGCTTTGAATCCATCTGGCTTTTATTCTTTGCCTATTTTTGTTTTGTTGACTTAACGACTGGAGACCCCTTTGCCATGATTGAGAAAAGGAGGGCGTGAGAATGAAATCTTCCAGTGTTGAAGAAGTAATAGCAGTACTGGGTGTGATAGCATTTTGACCCAGAAAAC
This sequence comes from Labeo calbasu, assembly GCA_019740295.1. NCBI lineage: Eukaryota > Metazoa > Chordata > Actinopteri > Cypriniformes > Cyprinidae > Labeo > Labeo calbasu. Next base: position 7,028 of record JAHKKF010494419.1, on the reverse strand, counting down.
ACTAGGGAGTCATCTGGTCGAATAATTCCAGCAGAGACTCTCTGGCTGTTTTAGATCTCATTACAACACACTTGATTCTTCCTAGAATGGTAGTTCCCTGAAATACGGTAGAGTTAGTTTGATCTCTGCCACCGAGAGTGACCGGGTTTGTCAGTATATTGGCTTGAGCTCTCATCTGGAGTGTTCTCATGAGACGTCATCAGCCTTTAAATACTCTTATCACATTCGAACTGTTGGCATTTCAGAGCTTTCAGTGCTCACAGGGAATGTTTATGTTGGTTTGGAGAAAAAGAATCAATGCCACTTATAGAAACACAAATTCATTTGGTTGTCATAATAACTAATGAGCCATAAGAACTCAATTCATAACTGTCACCAAGCCAATTTATCAGTAGTGCATATTTTAAGAAACATAAATACTCACAGAGGATGCTACTTATGAGTCACTAGCTTTCTTTGCAAAGCCAAAGTAAATATTGAGCACTTTAAAGAACTACGGATATCTAAATATATTCCTTATATCAGTTCCCTGTTGTAAATTCTCAATGAAGCTCCTGGTTTTCATCAGATGGTATATAAACTTAACTTTAGCAGTGAATTTGTCTGGATCTTCTCAAAATGTCTGTCCTCTTTTTTTTAAGTTTCGGCGCTGCGTTCTCCTTCCATGGGAGAATTTCTTCTGGGGCTTGAAAATTCAGACTGGCTGAGACACATCAAATCGATCATGGAGGCTGGAATCTTCATATCTAAGGTAAAAGATCTCTTTGAGAGTTCTTCAGCCCATGCGTGAGCACACAGTCATAGATTTTATGTTCTCACATACGCAGGCCGTGGCAGAGGAAGGGGTCAGCGTCTTGGTGCATTGTTCAGATGGCTGGGATAGGACGGCTCAGGTGTGCTCTGTGGCCAGTGTGCTTCTGGACCCTTACTATAGGACCATCAAGGGGATGATGGTAAACGTTACAGTGTTTAAACTTCACTCTAAAATATCCAAGTCACTGAGTTCACAGTGTAAGAAGATGCATAACTGACAAGCCTTACTCATTTAATCGTAAGGATTGACTCGGGCTGGTTCTCTGCTGGAGGGAGACTAGATCTCTGCTGGAGAGGTTACATTCAATAGTCGGCCTCAGTTTGAAAAATCATATCTTCTTAGAAATTTACCCTCATGGGGTCAACATAAAAGGAAGAACCGACTTTCTAGCACAGATTAGTTCTGTCTGGGAATACAGTCTCATTTCCTGAAACAGTGGTAGACCAAGATACAGCAAGTGCAGATGCATAGTATGTTTTCGTGATCTATTTACAAAGATGAAGTGTGTTATTTAATGCGCACGCATCACTACACACATCTGATAAATTATTACTTGTTTTCAAACTGGTTTTGCCAGCAGTTCCTGCCTTTTATTGTTCAACTAAACAAGGATGCTCAATGTTATGAGTGTCCGTGTTTGCTTACTTATAGTTGTCTCTGCTTATGAAACTTGAATATGAAAAAGTATCTTAATATTGAAAATGTACATTTTACCTTTAAACAGTTCATAAGTACATTTTCAAATGTTTGAGGTCAGTAAGATTTTTTAGGTTTTTTAAAAGAAGCCTCACCTCTTTTTCAGCATTGTTCTTGTGATCCTTCAGAAATCATTCTAATATGCTAATGGTGCGCAAAAAACATTATTTTTATTATCAATGTTGATTTTTTTTTTTTTTTTTTTTCTTTGGTGAGTTGAAAGTTTAAAAAAACAGTATGTACTATTTATTTGAAATAGAATTTTTTTGTAACATTATACAGTTAAACCAAAATGTTTTCAGACACCTTCAACATTTCTCACATTATCACAGTTTATTCACTATGGTTTAGGAAATGGTACCAAAATATGACAAGAACTTAAGAGTCAGAACAAATTCATCTTCATAATGTCAGATAACTTCGAAAGAAAGGTATATAATGGATTACATCAACCAAAAATTCGGACAACTGTTACTATGACAATATTTACACAACTTTCAATACTTTGTTGACCAGTTACCAAGCAATGCTTAATTTTGTTCAGTCTGTGGTGTAAAAAGGTTGCATTAGCAATTAAAGAAAAACATGGTCAGGTCAAGTATCTGAATTTTGGTCCCAAATTTTTATCATTTTTTTCTGGTAGTCCACTGTATGAAGAATTTTTGGGTACAGTATGTCACAGTTTACTTTATTTTACTATCCTCACTTAAATAGTGTCCTGCACCCAATAGTAAAAAAATATCAAAAATGTTTGGTGTCTGAACAAATTTTTTTTGACTGTAAATGTCTTTACTGTTGCTGAGTAACCATATTATTTTTAAAAAAAAAAAAAAACAAGCATGAACACATGAAAGTTACATTAAATTACATTAAAGTAAAGTCCAGTTTTTTATTGTATAGGTGCTGATTGAGAAAGACTGGGTTTCATTTGGACACAAGTTTTCACACAGGTTTGCCTCCAACATATAATTTTCCATAGGTTTTCTTATGTATTAACTCAAAAGTGCTTATTCTAAATGTAATTTATGGCATTTCAGATGTGGTCATCTTGATGGAGAAGCAAAGGAAGTGTCACCTGTCATAGACCAGTTTCTGGAGTGTATGTGGCAGCTTATGGAACAGTTTCCCTGTGCTTTTGAGTACAATGAAAAGTTTCTAATCAGCATCCACAACCACGTCTACTCCTGTCATTATGGCAACTTCATTTGTAACAGCCAGAAGGAGAGGAAAGAGCTTCGGTAATTGCCCTGTGCATTTGGTTGCATGAATGTCAAAACTTAATTTGTTGTTAAAATTGATGGTACTGCAGATGGCAGTATTCTCTGTGTGTACTGAACATGTTTTATTGCACGTGTTTTCTTTTGTTTTCTGTAGCATCAAAGAGAAAACTCATTCCATATGGCCGCATTTATGGGAGAACAAGCTGGATTTCATGAACCCTCTGTTCAAACCTGAACAGAGCCAAAATCAAGGACTTCTAAGGCCCAGTACTGCCCCCTACTGTTTTAAGTATGTCAGACCATGTTAAATGTGACCCTGGACCACAAAACCAGTCTTAAGTAGCATGGGTATGTTTTCAGGAATAGCCAAAAAAAAAATACATTATATGGGTCAAAATGATTGTTTTTTTTCTTGTATGTCAAAAATCATTAGGATCTAAAGTAAAGATCATGTTCCATGAAGATATTTTGTAAATTTCCCAACATGAATATATCAAAACTTATTTTTTTCAAACTTCGTTTGGACAACTTTATAGGCGATTTTCTCAATATTTAGATTTTTTTGCACCCTCAGATTCCAGATTTTTAAATAGTATCTCAGCCATATATTTTCCTAACAAACCATACATCAATGGAAAGCTTATTTATTCAGCCTTTAGATGATGTATAAATCAATGTATAAATTGACCCTTATGACTAGTTTTGTGGTCCAGGGTCACAAAAATTTTTTTTTCTTCTCCTTTTTAAAACAAAAGCTTATAATTTGATTCTGTTTCTCATGCATAATTTGTCTCTTTAGTCCTAAGTGTTTATCTGCCTGTAAGTCAATACAGCTGTTACAGAGTAACTGATATGTGGTATTTATGTTTGTTTAACTGCAAAAATTGTTTGTCTTTTCTCTGTTTAGATACTGGAGAAGGTTGTATAATCGTTTTGATCGTGAGTTGCACCCACGCCAGTCTGAGCTAGATTGTCTGATGACTGTAAAAGAGGAAACGCAACAACTTGAGGAAGAATTGTCTCTCTATGAGCAGGTAGAACACCAGATATTTGCCTAAAATAGTTAATATTTTCATTAGTTTTTATCATTTGATTTGACTCGGTCTTGTTTACTTAAAGGAGTAGTTCACCCAAAAATAAATGTTTGCTAAAAATTTACCCTCAGGCCATCCAAGGTGAGTTTGTTTTTTCATCGTAACAGATTTGGAGAAACGTAGCACTTGCGCACCAATGGATCCTTTGCAGTGCATGGGTGCCGTCAGAATGACTGTGCAAACAGCTAATAAAAACATCACAATATTCCACAAGTAATAATGCATTGGTGAGCAAATTATGTAATGCTGAATTTCTTCAAATCTGTTTCAGTGAAGAAACAAGCTCATCTACATCTCAGATGGCCTGACATTGATTAACTTTTCAGAAAATCTTCATTTTTTTGATGAACTTTAATATGCATGTTCCTTTAAATATGCATGTTCTACAAATGCAGAATATTCATTCTCACAGTGTCTGTCTTTTTAACTTCAGTAATCTGGTATTTTCCCCTTGCAGAAACTGGCTGTTCTGGATAAGGAGCGTGCAAAAACCCTTTACATGCAAAAGGGTGTGTTGGACAGCAAGCAGCCCCTTTGGTCGTTACCTTTAGATACAACCTTGGCCAATACTCCTCAGGATTACCTTGGTGGCTTTATGGGTGGTGCTCCCAATGTTTTCACCTTACAACAAGCAGAGAGAGAAAGTGCAGAACTTTGTCTGTTTGGAGACAAACTAAAAATCTCTGATGCTGACAATAGTGACCAGGAGTCAGGGGTAGCAGATTTCAGCTCCCATTCTTCTGGTGAAGAGTCCTTGCCAAGTGAGGACAGCGTGAAGGATCCTGACTCAGACGAGACTGGCCCCAACAAAGCGTGAACAAATGCAACAGTTTGTAAGAGGAAAAATTACAGCGTCTAATGTATGAAATCAAGATAGGAGTGTGGGTTTTTCAAATTATGCAAAGATATTGGACAACATGGACACGTGTCTTATGTGTCTTATGCATTACAGAAGCATGTCTTTCTGTCTGAATGTGTATTACAGGTGTACTATATAAAGAGTGATGTTTTATTCTAGTATATATTTATTTTCTCATTAGCATGAATTCCTTCAGACATTAAATACTTGTGTGCAATAAATGATCTGAATTTTTTTTTGCACTTTATGCACTTGAATAACATGAATACATGAACATTCAGTTTTTTGTGAAATGAATGTGATGTTTACATTTCTTCAGGTGTGCTTTAGAAGTAGCATTCACTTATTTAAAGCTATTTATTATGGTCAGACTTTGGATTGTTTGGATAGTGTAAAACTTCTAAAACTACAGTTTTTGTGCATATTGTATAAGCTGTGCACTTTAAACTGAGCGTGGCACATGCACGGAACCAAAAGAAACCAGACCAAACGAGATATGTTGCATTCAATGCAGCAAAATTAATGTTTGAAGAATGATTTTGAAGGATTAATGGAGACAATTCACAGATTTAGGTCAGTATAGATTAATACTGAAGGTTTGCTCACCTGTTATCATGTCTTAACCTCTCCCTTTGTCAAAAGGTGTGTAATGTTGATATAATTAAAAATAAAGGCAACATTTCAAGAAACAAACATTTCTTGAAATTGAATGATATAGTTTTATCAAATCACAAGTGGTTGTGTTTTATTTATTCTCTTTTTTTCTTTTTTTTTTTGGTCGGTGGACAATGTAAATACAGCTATGTGCTACATTACATTATTGTGTTTATCCCCAAATCATTTTTTAAATTGTAACAACGAAACAAACAAAACATTCTGTTCCAATTCAAAACATTCCAATATATGAAATTATGAAATTCTGAAATGTGACCCTGGACCAAAAAAAACATTGTATGGGTCAAAAAAATCGATTTTTCTTTTATGCTAAAAATCATTAGGATATTAAGTAAAGATTTCCTACCATAAATATATCAAAACTTGATTTTTCATTAGTAATATGCATTGCTAACAACTTCATTTGGACAACTTTAAAGGCAGTTTTCTCAATATTTCGATTTTTTGCACCCTCAGATTCCAAATTTTCAAATAGTTGTATCTCGGCCAAATATTGTCCTGTTGTCCAAACCACACATCAATGGAAATCTTATTTACTGAGCTTTCAGGTGATGTATAAATCTCAATTTAAAAAATTGACCCTTATGACTGGTTTTTGTGCTCCACAAATGTTCAAAACTGTATTATAATATAAAAACGCTACTCTGAAAATAAACAGGTATTCATTTGCAAAATGTACATTTATGAAATGTAAAATTCCACACGTAGTTCAAAGGTCACGCTACGTCGTATCGTGACGTCACGCTGAAGCGCTGTGATGTAGTTCAGAGGTGGCAGCTGGTTGTTGATATCGGTGTTAGCCCAATAAAACTATATAAAAGTAAAGAGCAAGGTCCCAGTCCTTTCTAAACAAGGTGATTTTGTATTACAGAAGCAGTATGCGCTTTAAGTGTAACTGCCTTGTTTGAAGAAAGGTAAGTCCTGACAGAAAAAGTGAACTTTGATCATAATAACAGGACAAACTTTTGTGGCTAGGCTAACAGCTAACACGCTAGCCACATACACAAATAAACACTCACGTCGACACCAAACAGCCTCATTCACATCTTAAAGAAGATTTGTTTACAAAAGAAACTCCAAAAGCTGACTGTAGACGAGATTTCAAGACGTTTGCGGGGTTTTGTAGTTGTTTAGCATATGTTGTGCTAGCTAGTGCTGCTAACCTGTCAACTTACAATAAATGATTTGGACATTTAATAGCGTAAGGACATATAAGACAACATACAATAGGTTATTAAGGCACTTTAATAGGCATATGTGTTCAAAAGCATTTTTTGGCAAACGACCAATCTTCCTACTTGTTTTGTTCTGTTTAACTGAATGTTGCTTCTGTTAGCCTACGACCGTTTTGACTCATATGGCACATGTTGTAATGTTTAGTCACAGTACAACAGGGTTTTTGTGTGCGTAATATGAGTATGTCTGAATCATTGTCCTTTCAGTGCTGTCATGAAGCAAGAATAGTAGATGAGTAGTCATGTTTACTACGACTGAAGTGAAAGCATATGAAGTATGCTGTCTGGAATGATAAGGATGAGCTAATCTAACATCTAGTTTGAAGTCAGTAAACACACGACTAATGATTTACCAAAATCAATCAGCCAGGCCATGACAGAAGAATTACCCACAAACCATAGATGCATGCATTGCATACATAATTGCAGAAAACA
>JAHKKF010494415.1:0-12094 GCA_019740295.1 Labeo calbasu | reverse complement strand
AATAAATTCTATTTTAAAGTATGTTAAAATAAAAAACATTATTTTATATTGTAAAAACATTTTACAATATTACTGTTTTTTTTCTATATTTTTAATCAAATAAATGCAGCCTTGATGAGCATAAGAGACTTCTTTAAAGACTATTACAAGTCTTACTGACCCCAAACTTTTGAACGGTAGTGTATATTGATATAAATTAAACATTAAACACCGATTAAAAACTTTTGACTGGTTGTGTACATGCTCAAACACATATTGTTCAGGTAAAAAAAAATGCTACAAAAATTAGAAAAAATGTTTTAAAAAGCCTTTTATTTTGAAGTAGCTTATAGCATATCACATCGCAACACACCATTGTCACTGCTTGATATTATTTAATGTCAACAACCCAATAATTTATTTACTGACAGATAAATGAACACAGATTGAAGCATTTAGCATGGCCAAAACATTTTATTTGTTCTTATTTCCTTTAGTAAACTTTAGTTATCATGAATAAAATATAAACAGCCCAAATCTCCAAAATAAAGAAAGAAAAGCCACATAAAGTTTCATTAAAAACCTCACAAGGTCAGAAAAAACAGTGAGCATAAGTTAGATATTCAGTCTGTTTTTCATTATCATCGCTGTTTGCTTTTCAAAACAAAAACACTGAAATTTAAAAAAAGGATGTCAAGTATGCTTGTTTTCGTCTCTTGGTTTCCTATTACATCCTGGCTAGCTGAAAGAGGAACATAGTGGAAGCATAATAAAGAAGTAAATAGATGTAGTGTTCAGAAAAGCAAAAAAATAAAGGCACTCATGGGCTGCCTAATGTATCGCCCATGAAAAAAAACAAACACTTATATATGTATACAGTATAAAAATCTCTCAGACATCTCTCAGACGTAACATGCTTAACATGTACAATGTAAATTAGAATACAGGAGAAGTGTTAGTTACATAACAGAGGACGTAGCAATCATGCATTTTATGGATCAAGTAAATATGCAGATTTCTGAAAGCAAGGATGGGAGACTTTTGATGTGACTTTTGAACATACGGTACCTTAATCTAACATAACACGTCTTTATAATATGCATCTCCCTGCTATGAGAGGGACAGTACAATCATGATATTATGGGCACTTCATATTTTGGTAACTTGTTACATGATAAGGCATAAAATTGGCATTAGCTATTGCATTATTGCACTGTTTTTCTTTTTATTGAAACAAATCTCAGGCAAACTAGGCCTATTGGACTTTCGTTATCAGGGACAATCCAAAGAAAAAACACAGTGAAAGATAACGGCACGATGCTTTAAATACTAACAGCGGCTGTTGCATACACATTTGCAAATGTTTTGATTTTAAGGTGATGCAATGATCTGTGACGCTTTTAACAGAATGAAATGAAGCGACTGAGCAACAACGATGCATGAAATGTGGGAGTGGTTAGTTGAAAACTGACTTTGCTGTACATTCACTGCCACCACCACTTCCTGTTTAATGGCTATCGAAAAGAGTTTTTAAGAGAAGTGTTGTTCTGTAAACACTCCAGAGAACACGAAAAGGACTGATGAACACGTATATGCACAAACACAAATGATTGCATATAAGAATATAGGCGTGGCTTTTAAAAATGTTCGACAGCGCTTCCACAAAGTGTTTTTTTCTTTAGCAGAGGGCTACAGTGGCATAGAGCACTTTGGTGAGAGTGGTGCATTTTAAGGCAATACTGTGAACTTGCGGGGGTCGTCCAGCAGGGCTGTTTCATTTGTCTTGCATTTTCTCTAGGATGGGCACGATCATGTCGAATTTGGGCCTTTTGGCAGGATCCTCGTTCATGCAGATTTTCATTAGCTTGCAGATGTGGGGTGAAATGCCTGGTGGGATGGTGGGTCGCAGTCCCTCTAGTGCCACCTAGTGAAGAGAGAAGGGATAACCAGGGTCAGAAATGAATTTTTCTAAGGAGAAATCCTCTGCAGTGAATGGGTGCCGTCAGAATGAGAGTTGAAACAGCTGATAAAAACCATCACAATCTACAAATAATCCACATGAATCCAGTCCAGTAATTAATGTCTTATGGCGCTTAAACATACACTACCAGTCAAAAGTTTTTGAACAGTAAGATTTTTAATATTTTTTTAAAGAAGTTTCTTCTGCTCACCAAGCCTACATTTATTTGATCCGAAGTACAGCAAAAACAGTACAATTTGGAAATATTTTGACTATTTAAAATAACTGTTTTCTATTTGAATATATTTTTAAAATGATCCTTCAGAAATCGTTCTAATTTTCTGATTCGCTGCTCAAAAACATTATTATGATGTTGAAAACAGCTGAGTAGAATTTTTTCAGGTTTCTCTGATGAATAGAAAGTTCAGAATAACAGCATTTATCTAAAATAGAAATCTTTTGTAACATCATAAATGTTTTTATCATCACTTCTGATCAATTTAAAAGTATTAATTTTCATAGTTTCCCTCCCAAAAACAAACAAACAAAAATTATATATATACACTGACTACAAGTTTTTGAATGGTTTTGAAGTGTATAATGTTAAAAAAGCTTTTTTATTTTAGATAAATGCTGATTTTTGGATCTTTCTATTCAAAGAATCCTGTAAAAATGTACTCAACAGTTTTAAATATTGATAATAAAAGTAATAATAATAATAATAAAATGTTTCTTCAAATCAGTGAATCAGCATATTAGAATGATTTCTGAAGGATCATGTGACACTGAAGACTGGAGTAATGATGCTGAAAATTTTGCTCTGATCACAGGAATAAATTACATTTTAAAATAAATGCAAATAAAAAGCAGTTGCTTTAAAATAGTAAAAATATTTCACAATATTACTGCTTCTGCTGTATTTTGGATCAAATAAATGCAGGCTTGGTGAGCAGAGGAGACTTTCTTAAAAAAACATTAAAAATCTCACTGTTCAAAAACTTTTGGCTGCTAGTGTATTTCTCTCCTGATCCAGACATGACTTTTTCACTGGAGCAAACAAACATTATGGATCGAGGACTCATTCGAACTTAAAATATCTTGATGGTTTTGTTTCTTACAAACATGCAGTTTTTACTTCAGGTTAACTGATGGACTTCAGTGGTGTGGGTTATTTCTGAATTATTGTGATGTTTTTATCAGCTGTTTGGACTCTCATTCTGACGGCACCCACTCACTTCAGAGGATCCATTGGTGAGCAACTGATGCAATGCTAAATTTCTCCAAGTATGTTCCAGTGAAGAAACAAATTCAATTACATCTTGTATGGCTTGAGGGTTAATACATTTTAGCACATTTTAATTTTGGGTGAACTATTCCTTTAAGGGTCAGAGATTGACCCCTAAAAGTGATTCCCTAGTACATTTTTAACCTTTGTCAAATATTGATTAGTAATAAATCAATAATAACGATTAGTAATGTTGGTTAATGGAATTCATGATGTGCACAGAATGTTCCCCATGACTGAAGTGTTCAATGAGCTAATTGCAGCGCAGTTCAGCGCTTTTCCAATAAGTCGTATTAATTTCATCTTAACTAAAATTAAAAGCAGAGGCATTTTTTTCTAACATATCTTGCATTTTGGTGGTATTTTTGCTTTTAGCTTCTCTTAATTTCTGACCCTGGGGCTAAGGTCTTTTAGGTTTGGCTCTTGCTTTCCACACTCATAGATTTATCTCACCTTCATGCCGATCTCCATGTTTGAGAGGTCAGCGAATGGCACCTCTCTGGTGACGAGTTCCCAGAGCAACACGGCGAAACTCCACATGTCCGCAGAACGCCGGTTGATCTCCTCTGGCTTCTTCTGCAAGGCTGAGAAGAGATGTGAAGCAAGATGTTAGGATATCAGTGAATCAAAATTTCCTGTTTAAAGGAGAAGAACAAAAAAATTCCTGGTAATTTGCTCTCTCCCATGTCATCAAAGATGTTCAAGTCTTTCTTTCTTCAGTCGAAAAGAAATTAAGTTTTTTGAGGAAAACATTCCAGGATTTTTCTCCATATAGTGGACTTCAATGGTGGCAAAACGTGTTGAAGGTCCAAATTGCGGTTTCAATGCAGCTTCAAACAGCTCTACACGATCCCAGACGAGGAATAAGGGTCTTATCTAGCGGCACAATTGACCATTTACTTAAAAAAAAACAAAAAAAAATTATTTACTTTTCAAACAAATGCTTGTTTTGCGCTAGCTCTGTGACGCACATGCGTCTTTAAGCATTGCATAATTACGTTGGAAAAGTCACGTGTTGTTAGTTCTTCGCCTATGTACTTCGATTAAAAAAGGTAGGGTAGGGTGAAAAACTTTCTCTTTCAACTTCAAAATTGCCCGACATCAAATGCACTTTTTTTGTAAAGTGCATTTGAATTGAAGTTCACTTTGTAAACACTGGGTCAGCACTTACACCTACATCACGCGTGTATGCGTGAGGTCGAGCTAGTGCAAGATGAGCATTTGTGGTTAAAATTTCTATTTTTCTTAGAAAAGTACAGATCATTTCCCTAGATAGGACCCTTATTCCTCGGCTGGTATCGTGTAGAGCCGTTTGAAGCTGCCTTGAAACTGCAGTTTGGATCTTCAACTTGTTGGTCACCAATGAAATCCACTATATGGAGAAAAATCCTGAAATGTTCTCTTCAAAAACCTTAATTTCTTTTCGTAAAAAGAAAGACATGAATATCTTGAATGACATGGGGTTGAGTAAATTATCAGGAAATTCTCATTCTGGAAGTGAACTTCTCCTTTAAGGTGCCGTCACATTTATCACTGTTCTGCACATTTCTATGGGTAAAATCTAGTAAAAGGAAACCACGCGATCAGGAACTTTGCGTAAAAACGAAAGATTTTCCCATGCAGATTTTACAACGGGTTCAAGCTGGTCATGCAGATTAGAACAGAGAGCTGCTTGGTTGGAAAATATATGTGACCGCAAATGTAACCAACCCTAGACAAATAAATGGATAAAGTAACATTTTCTTGTCTAATCATTTAAAGAGTTAAGGAGGGGAACAATACCTTCAGGTGCCACCCATGCGGGCGAGTACATCCTGCCAGGACACTGGAAGGAGAACTTCACATCTGCCATGCTTATCCTGGCCGTCATGTCTTCATCAATCTGATGTCAGTGAATCAATGAGAACAGATTCGTTAGGATGTGTGAGGTTTTTTCTGCCTCAGACAGTTGATGTTTGATTGAGGCTTGGCTTTACTTGACTATTATGCTTTAAACTGATAATGATCTTTACATATTGTATTTTCAATGGACATCACAGACCACTAATAATTGTTACTCAGAAATCCACCTACAAAGAATGTACTTTCACTCCATTACTCAAGTGAAACTCTCAACTTGTGGCAGGATGCACAGAAACTTTACAGAGAACTGAGACTGTTTACAACAGTTCCTGTTCACAGTGGTCTGTCCGCTGAGACTAAATTTATGGAGGGCAAGTTCCACTGAATCAGTTCCACATACCATGACAACAAATAAACAAACAGAGAAAGTGTATTTTGCAATCACCAGCTGAACCCAAGTATCTAAATTCGTAAGTACACATCATAATGTTCTCTTGCTGAACAGGAATAGACACTCTGTAAAAACCCAAAGTTGTAGAAACAAGGAAACTTCTGCTTTAAGTTCCTTACCATGACACTTTTGCTGTTGAGATAATGCCGAGGGATCATGGGCTCCAGTGTGTGCAGGAAAGCCATTCCACACGCTATATCCAAAGCAAACTTTACTGCTTGTGTCTGATCCACAACAAAGTCTAGATGGACAAGAGAACGAGGAAGATACAGGAGAAGGATTGAGTGGGTTTAAACTTAATTTATGAAAAAGAACTTTATGATGAGTCAGAAAAAAACAACTTCTTTTTTCTGTCAAGTTCAGAATTTAAAGAGCAATTAAGCATCTTTATAAATACACTACCAGTCAAATGTTTTTGAACAGCAAGATTTTTTTAATGTTTCATGAAGAAGTCTCTTCTGCTCACAAAGCCTGCATTTATTTGATCCAAAGTACAGTAAAATGTTGAAACATTTTTTCTATTTAAAATAACTGTTTTCCATTTTCCATATTTTAAGATGTAATTTATTCCTGTGATTTTAAAGCACATTTTTTTTTGCATCATTACTCCAGTCACATGATCCTTCAGAAATCATCATAATTTGCTGCTCAAAAAAAAAAAAAAAAAAATATATTATTATTACATTGAAATTACATTGAGTTGTTTTTTTTTTTTCAGGTTTCTTTGATAAATAGAAAGTTCAGAAGAACAGCATTTATCTGAAATAGAAATCTTTTGTAACATTATAAATGTCTTTATCATTACTTTAGATCAATTTAAAGCATCTTTGCTAAATAAAAGTATTAATTTCTATAATTTAGAAATTATAGAAATTTCTAAACAAAATAAAAAAATATACTGACTCCAAGCTTCTGAATGGTATAGTGTAAAATGTTACAAAAGCTTTTTATTTCAGATAAATGCTTATCTTTGCATCTTTCTATTCATCAAAGAATCCTGAAAAAAATGTATTCAACTGTTTTAAATACTGATAATAATAATAATAAAAGTTCCTTGAACAGCAAATCAGAATATTAGAATGATTTCTGAAGAATCAAAACTGGAGTAATGATGCTGAAAATTTAGCTTTGAAATCACAGAAATAAATTACATTTTAAAATATATTAAACTAGAAAGCAGTTATTTTAAATAGTAAAAATATTTCAGCATTTTACTGTACTGATTTACTGTACTTTGGATCAAATGAATGCAGGCTTGATGAGCAGAAGAGATTTCTTTAAAAATAAAAAAAACATTAAATATTGAAATGTTCAAAAACTTTTGACTGGTATTGTATATTAAACATTTAATAATATTCAAATGAAGTTGACAAACACCAAATGGTCTGTGAGAGACAGTAACGTGTGTTTTACTCACTGGTTCCCTCGTGAAGCACATTGTAGAGGGAGCCATAGGGCATCCAGTGTGTAATTATGATTGGATGAGGGGCGGGTGGAGACTGACACGCCCCCAAAACGGGCAACACGTTTGGGTGGGAGAAGATTCTACAACAAGGTGGAGAGGGACACATGAACACACAGAAACAACAGACCACTAACACAATGGAGACATTTCATTTTTAATGATCCAGTTGCAGAAGATTTCCAATGAATGAATTCTAAATATACCCCGTAAGTCATGGATTTTTTAATGGTGGTTTTATGTTCTTGTCAAACCTTGAAAGCTTCAGCACGAGGCGAGTACATGAATACAGCATTCATTTTTTGCCCATCTGTCTCTTTAATCTGTATAATGTGGGCACACTGGACTGGCGGTTCATCACCTTAGTTTAGGATACTCCTCATTAAAGTCACGGCTCTTTCTTGTAGTCCAGTCCCGCACATGAAGCATCTTGACCACAATCTCTGTGCCCTGCCAGCGGCCTTGCCACAGCTGCCAGAGAGAAAACAGAGAGACATCAGTACTTCCATAAACGCTCTGAGACACGGATAGCTATTGTGGTTTGGTTTGGTAAATGAGCTAACCTCCCCGGAGTGGTTCTCGTTGATCTTGGCCAGCATGGAGAGCTGCTTATAATCTATGCCAGCATGTTTGTTTAGTGTGCCGTTACCTGCAGGCATCATAGGAAATAAAAATACACAGCAGCAATCAAACCTCGGTTATGGGTAGTCAATGAATTGACAATAAAATGCTTGTTCGCCAATGCATGTACGTGATGAATATAAATGAGAATCAGATGTTCTGAGAGTGCTTACGTGGTCGCGTTCGAGTGGTTCCCTTCCAGAAAGTGTCCTTGAAAGGAACTTTGGTCAGGCTTTGTCCCTGTTTCTCTGCCAGCTCTGATTCATAAACGCAACAGAATTATTAGGGCTGATGGAACGTGTTATAACAGAAACAGATTTTTGAGGCTTCACAATGTTAGCAAACAGCCCTTCTAGTGGTCTACTTATTAAAGAAGAGAGTTTACCTTTCAGATGTGCAGCAAGCGGTGGTTTGGCCTTGTCCAGTGGAGTTTCTCCATACTTGTTGCAGATGCTCACCTGAGCACCATTATTGATCAGATCCTTGGGAGAATATGAATGATAACATATTTGGTATAATTAAAATTACATTGTTATGTTTTGAATACCACTGAATGCCAATGTTTAATCATTTCCAAGGTAATTCTGCTTAAATGTTAAAGGAAGAAAGGCAATGTAGTGTTTGCATTTATTATTATTATTTTATACACTACCAGTCAAAAGAAGTCTTTTCTGCTCACCAGGCCTGAATTTATTTGATCCAAAATACAGCAAAAGCTGAAATATTTTAACTATTTAAAATAACTGTTTTCTATTTGAATACATTTTAAAAGGTAATTTATTCCTGTGATCAAAGCTGAACTTTTAGCATCATTACTCCAGTCTTCAGTGCCACACGATCCTTCAGGAATCATTCTAATATGCCGATTTGCTGTTCAAAAAACATTTATTATTATTAATATTTAAAACAGTTGAGTACATTTTTTCAGGATTCTTTGATGAATAGAATGATCCAAATATCAGCATTTATCTGAAATAAAAAGCTTTTGTAACATTATACTCTACCAAGAAATTATAGAAATTAATACTATTATTTAGCAAGGATGCTTTAATTTGTTTAAAGATATTTCTAATGTTACAAAAGATTTATATTTCAGATAAATGCTGTTCTTCTGAACCTTCTGTTCATCCAAGAAACCTGAAAAAAATTCTACTCAGCTGTTTTCAACATAATAATAATAATAATAATAATAATAATAAATGTTTTTTGAGCAGCAAATCAGAATATAAGAATGATTTCTGAAGGATCATAAATAGAATACATTTCAAAAAAAATATATTCAAGTAGAAAACAGTTTCAAACTATTTCAAAATGTTACCGTTTTTGCTTATTTGGATCAAATAAATGCAGGCTTGGTGAGCAGAAGAGACTTCTTTAAAAAACATTAAAAATCTTGCTGTTCAAAAACTTTTGACTGGTAGTGTAAACTATTTTACTACTTATTTTTACAGTTTTAAATTTGTGTTTCATTTTTATTTTAATATTTTACATTATATTGTTTATTTTTCAGTTTTTTATTTTCAGATTCAGTTTTTCAGTTTTATATTGCAATTTAAGTTTTGGTAAATTTGTTTTTTTAATTTAATATTTCCATATATTATTTTATTATATGTGTCCTTGGACCACAAAACCAGGCATAAGGGTCATTTTTGTATGGTTTGTTAAGAAATTACAAAATTTGGCTGAGATACATGATCTTTATTTAACTTCCTAATGATTTTTGGCATAAAAGAAAAATCTATAATTTTGACCCATACAATGTATTTTTGGCTATTGCTACAAATATACCCCAGTGACTTGAGACTGGTTTTGCAGTCCAGGGTCACATATGTTATTTCAGCTTTATTTCAATTAACAAAAGCAATTGTAACAGTTTTATTGTTAGTTAAATGATAACAACACTGTTATCCACACAATAAAAATGAACTGGAACTATACTAAACTATACATACTAAAGCTTCATGTGAGGAACAGACCAAAATTCAATCTTTCGGTAATTGTAAAGACATCTGACAAAACATCTTTGCTGCACAGAAGAAAACCAATTTATGTATTTTCCCCGCACAACACAATACTACTACTAGTACATATTCAGAAGACTTCAGAAAAACATAGTGCACGAGAACCACGTAAACAACTTTTATGATAATGCTATGGTGTCTGAAAGCTCTAGTCCCCATTCATTATAACTGCATGGAAACCAGCAAACTCATTCTTCCCAGCAGAGGGCGCTTCAAACTAACCTCTGCCACCAGGTCGTGGGCCCAGAAGCATGCGTAATGGAGAGGGGTGTTGCCGTGCTCGTTTGCCGCATTGGTATCTGCTTTACACTGGATCAGCTAGACAACACAAACCACAACATGATTTAGTATCCAAGCAAACATGAAAACATCTATTCAAAATGTTTTATAGAACTAAAAGGTATAAAATAGACACTGTCAGTTCTTTATTTAAAGTTTTATTATTTAAAGTTTGCGTGTGTGAGTATTTATAACTGCTGTTTGCAGCTGTGTGTTTGTTTACACCTTTCCGTGACCGTTGTGGTCACTGTGGTTGTTCAAGTGCAGGTGTGTGTGTGTTTCTGAGCGTTTATCCGCTACGATCTGTTCGCACCTTGGTCAGAATGTCACGGTGCCCGTGGCTCGCGGCCAGGTGCAGGGGTGTGTCGTCACCGCGGTTCATGACATTGATGCGTGCCCCTCTCATGATGAGCATATCCACGACACCTGAACGGCCTTCACGGCACGCCCAATGCAACGGACTAAACCCGTGATCATCCCTGTAAGAAAAAAAACACAGCTTAGCATATTTAGAGTCAGCAGCTTATCATAATTACCACATGAATACTTATTAAAAAGTCACACTATAAAAAAATACAGGCCTAAATGCAAGATTTATGCATATTTTATGCATTCATGCATTTAATATACATTTAAAATATACATGTTTTTTTTTAGGTGGACTGTATTTAAAATTTCATATGCTATTCAAATGCATTAATCCTAAATTTAGGCCTTAATATTTTTTTTAGTGCATATATGTTTGGAAATTTTTCTTTTTTGGGGGGTGGACTGTCCATTTAAATCAAGGCACATTTTTTGACAGTGGTTTGACAGCGGTAAACTGTCTCCAGTCAGGCCAGTGATCCCGCTCTCAGCTGTCTGTCTCCAGCCAGTTAAATATAAACAGCCGTTAACTGGCCCTTTCCTCTAGATTATGTATACCCCCCCTACCCCCCTGTTTGAGTCCAAGATCCGTTCTCAGGCCTTCCTATTTCCTTTTTTAAAACTGCAGTAAAACTCGCACTTACAGTACTTTAGGTCGTCTGTGACCCTAAAGTTATAATAACAACACTGTGATCAGATCAGAGCCTGCGCATTAGCACTGCTACCGAGAGCACATGTGAATGAACCACATTGTGGTTTTACTATTAAACCACTGAACGCAACTGCTGAGAGTGCGTTATAAATAAACTAAGGTAATGTCTGCAGCTGGTGCTCGTACTCATCCCCACAGTAATTCATTGTAAGCCTTTTGTCTTCAATAATGAAGTGTTTTGTTGAAGGGCTGGGTGTGTGCAGTAAAGTAGGAAGTCTCTGGGTAAATAATCAGGCCAGTAGTGTGGCTAAACTTAGGGTAGCTGCTGAAACTACTCACAAGGTCCTGCCGGAACAGACCAGACCACACACACTCACTGTCACACACATACACACACTATCACACACACGCACACACACACACACACACACACACACACACTGAGTCAAATGGTGGCTTGGTCATAACCAAAAGGGTTAAAGACAAAAACAACAAACAAAATATTAAGACAAATAAACAGGAAGTCCCCCCTCCTGTGAATAAATAAATCTGCACAGTGAGTCCTGAGTTTCCCAATGGGAATTTAGGAATGTTCTTTATTTTTGGCCAAACTGCACATTTCAAGGAAGGAAGGACGGGGAAAAAAAAAAAAAAAAAAGAAAGAATGCAAGCAAGCAAGGCAAGGAAAGTGACAAAGCAGGAAAGAAAGCGGCAAAGAAAAAAACTCAAAAGGAAGAAACTGGGAAAGACAGGAAGCTGGAAGAGGAAGCAAACAGGGTAAAAAGGAAGAAAGTAGAAAAGAAGGAGTAGTAGGAAAAGGAAGCAGAAAATGAAAATGGGAAAAGAAAGAAAGGTAGAAGAAAAAAATTAATGGAAAGAAAAAGAAAGAAGGAAAGAAAGAGAGGAAAGAAAGAAAGAAAGAAAGAAAGAAGGGAAAAGACAGGAAGAAAGCTGGAAAACAATCTGAAAAGGGAAAGAAAGACAGAAACCAGGAAAGACAGGGAAAAAGCTGAAAGGAATAAAAGTTGGAACAGATAGAAAAACAGGAAAAAAGGATGCATGCAGAAAAAACGAAAAAAAAACAACAACAACAACAATATATAGTAAGGAAAAGGGAAAGACACAAAGAAAGTTTGAAGGAAAGGCAGCTAAAAAGGAAAAATATGGAAAAAGAAA
>JAHKKF010494414.1:0-14669 GCA_019740295.1 Labeo calbasu | reverse complement strand
GTAATTGAAAAGTTACACTACTTATTACATTTTAAATAGAGTAACTTGTAATCTGTAACCTATTACATTTCCAAAGTAACCTTCCCAACACTGATTATGGAAAACTGCATGTTAAACTACATACAAATTATGCAAATGTGTCTTGCTAACCACTAATGACAGGTCAGCTCAGAACAGCAAGGTCATTAATTGACACAAAAAGCTTTTTTGGTTATTTTCAGTGTTCTTAAATGCAATAATTACACTATTTTTTGGTGTTTTTGCAGAAAATTTGTACTGTCCTGAAACTAAGTATAAAATGTTATACTTTGTTTTTGAAACAGAATGATGCAGAAAGTAAATAGAATCAAAATGATGCCTTAAAAAGAGTAACCATGTAGTTAAAAAAATCATTCACATCTTAACGAATGTAGTTTCAATAATAACATAATCATAATCATAACCATAATCAATATTTAGCTGTATCATTAATATCAATTTTATTTAGCAAACTTATCAATCAGAAATACTTTAATAACTACCATTTCTGTCCTATAGTGTGACGTAATGTCATATGGTGTGACACACATAAAAGAACCACAGATTTGTTTTTATCTAAAAATATCTTTAAAAACAAAACAAAACAAAAAACAAACAAACATTTGAGTATTGTAATAGGGGAGATATAAATATCACTTATCTTAAAATGACATAATTTTCAGCAGTTTTAAACAGATGACAGCAAAGTTTGTCATGTCGTTAAAGTTTGTCTTGAAATTCTCCAACAAATCATAGGGAAAATGAGTTAATTAAAATGTCATATTAAATAAATTCCACTATATGGAAAGAAGTGTCTAACAATGAAGATAAATCTCTGTCATGCTATTTATATATTATTAAGAAGTAATTTTTTTTCTTAATTTTTGCTATGTCAAACCATTTACAGTTCAGTAAAAATGTAAAAACAAAAAAACAATGAAAGAACAGATGAAGTTAGGGACCCTTTATATTTCAAAAATTGTCATTTTACTGCCTATTTGTCAACTACCTATATGCTGAATTGAATTCATAAAAATATTGCAGACTATAACACGCCCAACTTAGCTGACACACGCTTAATATACGTCTTGATGACAGATTATTGTAAAAAATTATTATAGATTATTAAAAACAAACCCACCACAGAAATAAATGACATCATATGATGCTGTGTGTTGGTGTTGTGATAAACCATTGTTAGTTGTAGAGGGTTGTTCAGTAAGTACCAATTAGTAGAACTTTTTTGGAAAAGAAAAATCAAATATTTGCCTAATTTATACAAAAATTAAGCGGAAACCCAATTTAAAAACTAGGAGTTTTTGTATTTTAGAAATTAATTAAATACAAATAATGTCGACTTTAACGTTAAACTTGACACCCATTCACTTCAAAAAATGGACACAGCAAAAACTGTAATTTAAAGGAATTATTATTTTTTTTTTTTTTCAAAACTATCATCTCAATGACCTGCTCCAAATATGCCACACATGTAACACTGCCATTAGGGTTGTAAATATGGTACATGACTGTGTTAAACACACAGCAGGAAACTATGATGAGAACAAACAATTGTTTTTCGTTAACAAAAACAAATAAAGTGAAGGACTTAACTTTTTAAATTTTAGTTATATTTTAAAAATGATATTGATTTGAATTGCTCCTTTTGTAATATGATGACTGAAAATTGTTTCATTTATTTTGTCATTGCTCTCATGTTAAACTTTTTTTTTTCTTTTCTAATGGATAACATTGCCCCCCCCCCCCCCCCCCCTTCTTTGTGTTTAGAACATGTTTTGTTTGGTTTTACTAAAATCTCCTCAAATAAAAGGAAGGAGTATTACATTATAAATTTGATTTTAATTTTTGCAAAATATTGATAAGTGTAAGTATAGTAAAACCAAGCCTTTATTTTTGGATCTTGAAAAAAAAATTCAAATTCAAAGACATTTTTTTATTTACATAATAAGAAAGCAATTAAGACTGTTTCCATTTGTGAATTCTTTAATATATTTACATAATGTTTAGCCCACCCCCTGGCTGTAGGTGTATTTTGTATACATATTTATTTTTTTATATATATATTTATGTATAATAATAATAATAATAATAATAATAATAATAATAATAATAATAATTTTATATATCTTTATATATATTTTTTGGTATGTGTTTTATGATTTCATGTGTATTATTGTAGTCCTAAAAAAAAACTCGTGAGTGAGAGAGTCCAGCCGCAAGAGCGGCGCTGTGCTTTCGCAGCTTTCTGCGAGTGTCAGGAGAAGGAGAGAGAAACATCCGGGTATTGTTCCGCCGCAGAAGAAACCGATGAGAGGAGCTGTTCGCGTTCTGCCACTAACTACAGGAATACAGCGAACTTGTTTCTTTATAAGTTAACATGGCGGCAAGTATATTTGTTTGATTGTTGTTTTGGGCGAGATTATATTCGACAAAAGTATACAATTTATGAAACAGTAATTCATTGGCTTCAATCTGTATTCGGAAAAATGGCGGATCGCCTGTTCTAAGCCTGATTGAAAAGAAGCTCAAGGCTCAAAACAATGCTGGGAACTGATATGCGAACTTGCTATATACAAAATGAGAGTCTAGTTGATATGACAAATTATTTGGTTTTGTGAGAATTCGCTGTCCACTTGTTTCATGCACACAAACAGGAGGCGATTAGCAGGCTAACTCGCGGCTAACCTGATGCAAGAGTACACTTAAATTATATGCTAAGATATAGGAATGTTCATAATCAATGAGTGGCTTATTATTTTTTGTATTCTTTACATTAGAATTATTTTGACTTTGTGCTTTGTCTCCAATTAGGCAAATGACGCCAAATTCCACGAGTCTATGTCGGGAAAATCGCACACAGATGAAGATCGTCAGCGGAGCTCAAAGCATTGCTCCCGATCCAGATCACGATCCGTGGAGCGAAAGCGCAAGTCAGGTAACGTTAGACCCGATTCCTCAGTCCTGACAGTCGCAGTCATTCTCATTAGAAAAAGCATCGCAAAAGAACGTCTTCCTCAGTATTGTTGTTTACCAACACAAATGCCCAAACATCCTTAATCCTCCGGACTCTGAGAGGGTTTTGGGGCCCTGGAGAAGTTTTGACATGCCCTGACATCAAGATACATTTACTTGACATATGCAAAAGTAAAAATAAGTCTTGAAACTTGAATAAAACTAAATTATTAGAACGATTTTAGAGCGACTGTGTTACCTAATTGTAACAATACCTACAGGATTTTTACAAAAAAAATCTACACTCCATACACCACAACAGCAAAGTAAAAACTAGATTTGTTATTCAATTAAAAAGATACTTGTTTTTGTTTTATTATGAGTTTACTTTATTCTGATTATTTCCATAGAACACAAGGCTTCTTATTTAATTTAATTTAGAGTATTTTGATTAAAGAATCTTCAGAGTTTTGTATGGAAAAAAACAAAACAAAACAAAAAAAGAACATTTTTTGCTGTGTAATCAGAAAAAGGTAAAGCTATTAAAGCCTTAAGCAATTAAAATAAAACAAGTAAAATAAAAGTTTTGTTTAATTTAATTGCGTTTTTGTTTTGTGTTTCTGAGCAAAAAATAAATATCATACATTTTTCCCTAATTTACAGAAGACACACACTAAAATGCAATTCAATGTAACAATCTTGTCAGGCATATTTACAACAAAAATCAATTGATGACATTAAAAGACACTTTCACCCCAAGCACTAAGTAGTTGTAATTCTACTTTTTTGAAATGTGCCACTATCCTAGGTTTTGCCCATTTGTCAGTAAGAATTTTTTTTACTCATTTTAAACACAATAGAATGTAATGTGCTCCCTTATTCTTTTATTTTAACCTGCACAAGTAAGAATAAGCATGTTGTTTGAATTTTTACATACATACATACACACACACACACACACACACACATATATATATATATATATATATGTATGTATGTATGTGACCCTGGACCACAAAATCAGTCTTGAGTAGCACGGGTGAATTTGTAACAACAGCCAAAAATACAGTGTGTGGGTCAAATTTATTGATTTTTGTTTTATGCCAAAAATCATTAGGGTATTAAGTAAAGATCATGTTCCATGAAGATATTTTGTAAAATTCCTACTGTAAATATATTAACTTAATTTTTGATTAGTAATATGCAATGTTAAGAACTTTATTTGGACAACTTTAAAGGTGATTTTCTCAATATTTACATTTTTTGCACCCTCAGATTCCAGATTTTCAAATAGTTGTATCTCGGCCAAATATTGTTCTATCATCAATGGAAGGGTGATTTATTCACCTTTCAGATGATGTATAAATCTCAATTTGGAAAAAATTAACCTTGTGGTCCAGGGTCACATACATATATATACACGAAAAATAAATAATGGCGAATGCATGTAAAATGAATCGGTCAGTGTCCATCAAACAATAATTAATTTGTGTGTTTTTGTGGTTCAGGAGACAAGAGGCACAGACGAAGCCACAGCAGAAGCAAAGAGGTAACTAATTTTAGTCCATTGATGTCATGTAGACCTAAATTAAACTGGTCACATCATCAGTAGTTTTACAGCTGGCATTTCTAGTTTTAGTCCTGGGTAAGTATGCAGTTTAGACAGAAGGAATGAAATGCCAGACTGAGAAGAAAAGCACTGAGATGTAATCACAAGTGCATGTAATCATAAGTTTTATTAATATTGATTACAGATGGAGAGAAATGTCTGTTTGGGAGCTTTTTTAACGTCCTGTATTTTAGATCACATGATAACATTTCTATAATAAATTATACTCAGCGTGCTAATGCACGAAGAGACTCTCTGAACTGAAGACGCTGCTGACAGATAGCAAAATTATATGCCTACTACCTGGACAGGTAACTATCAGTCATTTAAACTTATTTGCCTATTAAACGATATCTTTTTGTCTCACAACCCCAGTTACTGCCTTTTTTTGCAGAATTGCTGTTAAAAAAATGAGTGGCCCTTCCCAATGTGAATGCATGCACATTTGCACAGTATTGACATAAGTTTTGAAACAGTTAAGTTGCACACATTGTTCACATATGCATATGGTCATAAGGGCATTTTACGCTGAACACGGTGACCGTGAGTCTCCCGTTCATTTTTAGCAGGAGAGCAGGACAGCTGCTAGAATGGACTCGTTCACATGAATCATGCCACTTTGTTGTGTGCGACCGCATCGAGATTACTTTATTCACATTATGTCATTTCATATTTTGTTAACCTATTCTGCCCTACAAGCCTAAACACAGCGATCACACTTTTTTACTGCATTAAGTGCAAAAGCTGCATGAACTTTTCCAAAACCAGATTTTAAAGCCGTTTTCGGTTGGTGTTGTTACTGTGTTTTGCATTTGTATGGCAGTATTACCGTTGCATTTATCAAAAGAATATCCAAACATTTTATGGAAAAATAATAATAAAATGTGCTGTTACACCTAAAGCTTACTTAGTACGTTTCATTCTATTTTGTTGATTTTATTGGTCTTTCTGCAACACAGAATGCAATATTGAAACGGTAATCACCTCAGACGTAGGATATTTTCACTCACTAGCAAAAGCGGGTGTGATTGCTTCATACCACTGAAACCACTTGCGATTCTGTGGTTTAAATTGCTTATCATATGTATGGAAATGTGCCTGTACACACAAGAGGTGGCACGATTGCAAGAAAAACTTTCTTTGTATCATGTAAAATGCCCTTTAAAGTCAACATGAACCCAACTTTATGAATTTCCAACAGAATATTTAACAATTTTACTCATCTTGATTTGACTCAATCAGGGGTGTTCTGTTTTTGAATGGTCAAATATGTATGATCATTTTTAATATTTCATATTGAAATGTTCTGGTTAAGTGCACTCATTTGTGGTAAATGTAGCTGTAGACGCTGCACTCGGATGGTGGTGGAAGTTGGTGTAGGGTTTTTGTAGTTTATAAACTGTTTTCTTGTCAAAATTATTTTGGCAAGTTTGTTTTCAAACCAACTTACTAACTCTCTTTATTGCACTATTTTCCTGAAAGAGACCAATTCTTCTTAAAACAGGCACGGAAGAAGGACTCTGAGAAAGCTCTGAAATGTCAGAGCGGATCAGAGGAGCAGCTGGAGATGTCAGATAAAGGCCGCGACCGGCTGTCTGAAGACGCGGAGGAGCGGCATCGCCGAAAAGACAAGAAGTCCTCCAGACCGAGAAGCCTGTCGAGATCACGCTCGAGAGAAAAGTATTCACTTTCATTTTTTTTATTTAACGCTGGCTGACTTCATGCAACAAGTGAATATGGTGAGGTTTAGTGTGCTTAAATATGCAAGGTAATATTTTATTGTAGACGACATCATAATCGAAACTGGGACAAAAAGAGATCTCGATCGCGCAGCGGCGAAAGGAGATCGAGGAGTCGTGACAAGAAGAGGCGGGCCAGGTCTCGATCAAACTCCAGAGGCAAACACAGACATCGCAGCAGGAGCCGCAGCAAGAGCAGGTTGGGCTGAGATTTCGTGTTCAGGATTTTGCATGAGACTGAGTGGAAATGCTGAAACGGTGAGATGATTTAATTCTGTCTAGGGAGAAGAAGAAGAGGTCAGAGAAAGCACGGAGAAAAAGCCGCAGTCGGTCAGTGAGTCCTGTGACCTTCAGAGGCAGAAACACGGCCATGGATGCTCAGGAAGCGCTGGCCAGAAGGTAGAGCGCCATCTGTTTTGCACAAGTACTAAATACGTGATTCAGACTTTATATAACAGTATATAACAGAGCTGAGTTCATTCTGAAAGCGTTTTGGTTTTAGCCATAGTCCTGTCTAGTTTTAGTCATTTTTCGGTCATCTGAAAGTCATCAGTCATCTTTCAGTTTTAGCCGATTAAATGTCAGAACATTTTAGTTGTGACTAACAATACTGAGTAGATGAAGTATTCGATTTGGTTAAATTGTAATGCAGTAATTAAATATTTCTGCAGGAGGCGTTTAATAAGAGTGATGTTAAAGTTTGAACACGGAATATAGACACACATCACAGTCTGATGAGTTAATGAGTGAATTATTGAATCATTCATTCAAATGCTTCATTCAAAAAGGGGTGATTCATTTAGAAATGAAGCAAGGGATTGTCCTTACGAATTGGTCATTGAATCATTGACTTAAATGATTTGTTCAAAAACAGATTCGTTCAGGAACGAAACACCACTGTGTGTTGCCTCATGGTGCACAAACGCTCAGGCTTAATTTGAAACGGTTTCCATTGGCGAAACGAGGAAAAAAAACCAACAAAAAAACAATCGTGTCAACTCACTCAGTATTGATTTCTTGTATGTGGAACTGTTGTATAAAATCAGTATCACATTTGCGATCACACTCACATGCTAATATTTGATGTTATTAACTATATAAATCTAAAAAACAAACCCATACGAAATATTTCTGCTTTCATAACTTGAATTCTAGTGACATTCTAACTACATTCAAATAGGCTTCATCACACATACAGGCTTTGTACTTTCAAGACGTGTTTATTGTCACGACCGGCTCTTAACCGTGACAAATAAGGGAGGCAATGAGAACAAAGCAGTTGAAAGAAATATTTATTAACCTCACAAAACAACAAAATTGAGAAAGCGCAAATAAAGAACAATTAACACGACACAGAATAATAAAGTCAACGTTCGACTTAATACACAGGCCTGCCAGACGCAAATTCAAAAGTAAATATTTAACCCAAAAGAACAAAAAAAACGAGAAGGGAAACAGAAGGGCCATGAAAAAACCAAAGAACCAATTTATAGTTGTTGGTGTATAAGTGTTCAGAATTACTCCCAAAGACCCGCCCCACAGCCGGCTAAAGTGAATGGCGTGAGTGACGTAGTGAGTGGGTAATGTCAGCTCAGATATTGTTAAAAGAGCAATTATGATATTATAGGTGATGATAAATATCACACACCCGTTGTTTCAGTGTTATTTTTATATATCCTGTAGCCATAATCAAGCTCTGATTTGAACTGCAGCAAAACCACCTCTGTGAAAACCACCCCAAGTTATCTGACTAGATTACTGTGGTTTGAATCATCTTTTAATCTTCACGTTCATTAAATATATTCTCTCCACTCTCTTAGGCTGGAGAGAGCAAAGAAGCTTCAAGAACAGAAAGAAAAAGAGTTGTTGGAAAAACGGCAACAACAAGAGAGAGCAGCAGGCGAGTATCTGCCGCAGATCATCTGCTTTCATATCTGACTTCAGCGCTGCGTCCGTCTGGTATCTAATATATGGCTCGTTTCCCAACAGCAGCAGCTCCACTGTTGTGCGACACGGCCAGCGCAGCACCCAGTCCAGGCCTGAACGTGGCAGCGCTGCTCGCCTCCGGCACACAGGTCACTCCTCAGATCGCGATGGCCGCTCAGATGGCGGCGCTTCAGGCCAAAACGCTGGCAGAGACGGGCATTGCTGTGCCAAGCTACTATAATCCCTCAGCGGTGAACCCCATGAAGTTTGCAGAGCAGGAAAAGAAGAGGAAAATGTTGTGGCAGGGGAAAAAAGATGGGGTGAGGACAAGCAAGTCACTCATGTAGATTTTGATAAAGTTTAGTATTTTTATACATTTCATGTAATATTAAATATATTTTTCTGTTTTTCTCCTGCTCTTCCTCTGCTCTTGAGTCTATGGCAGCCCATAGAACAATTTATGGGAAAGTTATGAAATTTGGTAGACAGATAGAGGAAAGTCTGAACATTAACCAAAGCAAATTTAGATATTCTAACTCAAACCCACTGTTGTGTATTCAAAACATGACACAAGGAAAATATTTTCCTCTCATTTTTGGGCTCTTTCTGAGTTGAAAGCACCCTATGACATCATATTGCTGCCTGAAATTTTTCAATATTTTGAATTAAAAAAAAAAAAAAATCATTTGAACCCATCTCAGACAATTCATGCTATTTTATTATTATTATTATTATTATTATTATTATTATTATTATTATTATTATTATCATCATCATTATTAAACCAAAATTGGCTCTAATCATCTTCAGACCAAACTGTTTTTATAAGATTCTCCAACATCAAAAAAAATACTAGCTGCCTCTCATTCTAGTAACACTACTTTTGACATCCGTCAAATCTTTTTATGTTTGTCTTAGCATGTTCAGTGTTAATAAATGTTTATGTTGTAGGACAAGTCACAAACAGCTGAGCTTTGGGAGAAGCTGAATTTTGGCAATAAAGACCAAAATGTGAAATTTCGTAAACTTATGGGCATCAAAGTAAGTGTTCTCCTATATTAAATATGCTCTTTCTGCTTTTTATTCAAAATGCTCTTAATGTGTGAACTGGACAAATGTCTCATTTTATTATAGAAATGTTATGTTTGATTGTTGTGTGTTTCTTTCTTTCTTTCTTTCTTTCTTTCTTTCTTTCTTTCTTTCTTTTTTTAAATATTGTTACAATTTATATTCACATTAAAGTTTTTAGTAATTTAGTGCTTTTGTCATTTTTATTAGGTTTAATAATGACCTTTTATTTCAGTTTTATTTCCAGTTAGTAATTTCAGTGCTTCGACTTAAACGTAATTCAGTTAGTTAACTGGTGACCTAGTTTCCTTTTTGTTTGTTTTTCATCTAATATATATTCCATGAACAAAGATGTTTTATTAGTTTCATGTAATGATGATAATAACCCTGTTGTGTTGATTGTAGGGTGAAGAAGAAGGATGTTCATCAGGAGCCGCTAATGAAGAAGGTCTGAAAACCTTGCAGCAGCAGGAAGAGATGTTCCGCAATCTGGACGTCCAGTATGAGATGGCCCGTTCGCAGACGCACACGCAAAGGGGAATGGGCCTGGGCTTCTCCTCCTCGTTTTCCTCAAGGGGCATGGATGCCGTCTGAACATTCTGTGTTCGTGCTTCTCATTTCTGTAAATTCTGGCCGACGTTGGCGCTGTAAAGCTGATTTGTACGTGCTTGTAGAGGATGCTGCTGCATTAGCTTGCATGTACGATTCATCAGACCTGTCATTTTATTCATTTTGGAAATTCACTTGTAAATACAGTTGGTTGCTCAAACATGTATCGTTGCTTGGTCTCTGAAAATTGTGTTTAATATTGTAAATCTTTCGTTTGGGTTTTGGGAGGGAAGCGTGATTGTATATTTCACTGTGTCTGTATTGAAACTGTCTGAAGCGAGCGATTCCTGATATATCAGTGACCGTGGGGTTCCGTCCAGCCGGGTATGATATATTGTGAATGCTTTATGCTTTTAATAAAATGGTTATTACGTAAACATGTTAAGGACGCAAATTAACGTGGCAGACATTTCATCAGTTACTGATGGGAAACGACCCAAAACAAGCAACACTGTTTCACGTTTAGAGCAGTGAAATATTTTAACATACAAAATACATTTTTTGATCTTTGGTTATTTATTATACTAAAAGAAACTGAAGTTAAAAGATTGTAACAACTGGAACCTCAACTTTTAAAGTAAAGTAGTCTTTGCCTGTCCTCGTACTAGCTTGTATACTGTACTCTTACGATTCTGCAGTTCTTAATAGGTAAGTTAGGCCTAGGCTGATCTACTTCTAATTTAAACAGAGAAAATATGCATGCTTCAATGAGAAAAAATTAATTTAGAAATGGCTGCCATGAGTTTTGCAGTGGAAGGTCAACTACATACCAAAGTTGCACTGATGTAATCTGAGAATTAAACTGACACTCAAAAACACCAACCTATTATCAAATTTAAAGATGGCCTGTAGAGGTCACAAATTTAATAATGGGCCTAAACACTGTACATTCTGGCACAAATTTAACTGTCTGATTTAAAATCTCTGAAATGTAATGAAAGGTGAATTGTCTGATCATTAAATGCTAACTTAATGTAGTGCATTATAAGCGTACAGTATAGCATACACTTGGGTTTTGTTTTAGTGTACTTTGTACACTTAGTATAGCTGCCTGTCAGCATTTTTTTTAATCAAAATCAAATTGAAAACATCCTGTTCAAACCAAAGTGCTTGTTTTAAATACTGTGATTACTGTGATTTGTTATTAGAAATGTACAGTACTAATAACATTTAAAATTCTGTTCATAATGCATTCCGCATACAATAGTAATTACTGAAAAAAATAGTTATGTTGTGTTCACAAATCTATTACATTTAAAAAAAAAACAAAAAGGATTACGTTTGTTACACTTGACTTACTACATTGTGTACAGTTATTAGATTTTGAGCTGGTGCACAGTGCATTTTTCTGCAAATTTATGCTTACGGACTGCAAAGAAACAGGGTCAAATAAAGATGGAAGAGGTGTGTTTTTAGCCGATTCTTGAAGATAGCTAAGAACTCAGATTGAGTTGGGCGGGTCATTCCACCAGGTGGGAAAAGTTCATTTAAAAGTCTGAAAATTATTTTGTGCCTCTTTGGGATGAACAGTAATGTGCTATTCACTTGCAGAAGGCAAGCTTCTAGAGGGCACATAACTCAATGAATTAAAGGTAAAGGGGTGCAGAGCCAGTGGTGGTTTTGTAGGCAAACATTACCGCCTTGAATTTTACACCAGCAGCTATTGGTAACCAGTGCAAATTGATAAACAGAGGTGTGGTGTGCATTCTTTTCGGCTCATTTCAGATTAATCTTGCAGCTGCATTAAGGTTTGATAGAACTGGATGGAAGATCTGCCAAAAGAGCATTGCAATAGTCCAGCCTGGACGGAACAAGAGATTGAACAAGGAGTTGTGAAGCATGTTTCGAAAGAAAAGGGCCGGATCTTCCTGATGTTGAATAAAGCAAATCTGCAGGACCGGGCAGTTTTTGCAGTGTGGTCTGAGAAAGTCATCTGATTATCAATCACAACTTCAGGGTTTCTGGCTGTTTTTGAAGGAGTTATGGTTGATGTGCCTAACTGGATGGTGAAATTGTGATGAACGATGGGTTTGATGGAACCACGAGCAGTTCTATCTTGGCAAGGTTGAGTTGAAGATGATGGTCCTTCATCCAGCAAGAAATGTCTGTTACACAAGCTGAGATCCTTCGTCAGATCATTAGGAGGGAATGAGAGGTAGAGCTGAGCGTCATCAGCATAGCAGAGATATGAAAAGCCATGTTTCTGAATGACAGAACTTAGCGATGCCATGTAGACAGAGAAGAGAAGCTGTCCAAGAAAAAAGATGTTGTGACTTGGACACTTCACCTCTCCAAGATACGTTGAAGGACCTCTCTGAGAGGTAAGACCCAAACCACTGGAGTGCAGTTCCTGAGATGATGTTTGCCAATAGGGTTGGTGCTTCAACAACTCCGAGCAAGGCAGTTCAGTTGAATGTCTACTTCTGAAACCGGACTGGTTGCTGTCCAGGAGGTTGTTCTGTGTGAGAAGGGTGGAGACTTTCCAGCCCTTCTTGCATGGTTTACTATTCCAGCTCTCTGGCAGCCATTTCAAAAGGTATTTGCGAGACAACACACACAAACAGCTGAGAGTGGTGAGGACAGTAGAGAAGGCCAGCAGGACCCTTCCCTGAATCACAGACATTTACACCCAACAATACCAACAATACAGGGTCAGCTAAATCATTACAGACCTCCAGCACCCTGGACTCTCAGTTCTCCTATCAGAGAAGCACTACCAGATCCTAGATTCTGTTTTATTTACCAAGATTTCTACTCTTTCCTATTAGGGGTCCAAACACAGAATGTTCTAGAATCTTATTGTATTTGTATTGATTTGGTAATTGTTCCTTTTCTGTACTAAAATAGGCCATTAGTAGTAGTATCATGTCCTGATCTATATCCAGATTTAATGACACTTGACACACACAGACAACAGGACATTCTGTGGAGGACACACAACACGTTGCATGAAATTTTGTGCATATAGGGGATGCTACAACTGAAAACCATATCTCACAAAAGAATTACAAACAAAATATGACAGTTTAAACATTTTTGATGTTCAGGCTTGTTTTATTGTTCAGTGATGAACACAGTAAGTGATGCTCTACTGCCCTCTTGTGTCTGGATCCACACTTTCATCCAAGCTGTTTGTGTGTGCTGGTTACTTCTTAATAAGTTATCCTAAAATCAGGAGACTGCTCGCTTTCCTTTTAGGACCAGATATTACATTTGTCAACAGCTAGCTGTGGAAATGACAAACATCTGACTTTTAAAGAAACTATTTGGAATAATTTGTGTTTTAAGGCTGTAAGCCACCATATGACAGGTAAGATTCCTTCCTTATATGTGACCCTGGATCACAAAACCAGTCTTAAGGGTAAATTTTCCAAAATTGAGATTTATACATCATTTGAAAGCTGAATAAATATGTTTCCATTGATGTATGGTTTGTTAGGATAGGACAATATTTGGCTGAGATACAACTATTTGAATATGTGGAATTTGAGGGTGCCAAAAAATCTAAATATTGAGAAAATCACCTTTAAAGTTGTCCAAATGAAGTTCTTAATAATGCATATTACTAAACAAAATATTTACAGTAGGAATTTTACAAAATATCTCCATGGAACATGATCTTTACCTAATTTCCTAATGATTTTTGGCATAAAAGAAAAATCAATTATTTTGACCCATACAATGTATTGTTGGTTATTGCTACAAATATACCAGGGTCACATATGGTATAATTTGAAAGCTCAGAGTCTCATCTTCACACAGAATAACATAACATTTAATTTTATGATACATAAAGCAGCTTCACATTATACTTCTTTTTGCCTGTAATCAATCATTACACTTTTGACCTGATCCATATCTATTAACCCACCCTTTAACCTAATAAACCACCAAACCTTAACTGCATCCAACAAGCCTGAACACACCTGTCTGGAAGTTTCTAGTATGCCTAGTAAGAGCTTGATTAGCTGGTTCATGTGCGTCTATTTGGGGTTGGAGCTAAACTCTATGGGACACTGGCACTCCAGAATCACGTTTGGGCACCCCTGCTTTACAACATGAGAACAAGTATATAGTATCAATAATGTTTTTAAGTAAATACATGGTAGTTATAGACACCTAATATAAAGTGGGACATAAAATTCAAACTCGGAATTCAAATGCAGCAGGTCGTTTCATACGGATTTAAAAGCAGCAATGCATTGTTTCTTGTCAAAATACACATTGACCTAAAAAATGAACAAATTTACTATAATAGTAAAAGTGATGTGTGTGTTTGAGACTGTCAACCATATGATCATATGACAAAAACTGTGGGGGCAAACATAACACCTGAAAACATATCAAGTTTGTTTGCCCAAACCAACAGCAAAGTATGCTGCCTATCAAAGCATGTGACAGGAGTGGAGCTCGTGGTCAGAGAGTTACACCTGAAACAGGCAAAACAATGAACGGCACTCTTGATTTTGTCAGCTGTGTGCTACAAACACTGTCAGTGTGAAAACACAATGAGTGAGTTCTTGTAGTGCTCTGCATAAACGCAGCTTTAACTCTGTATATGCATTCAGTGTGAAAAAGGCTGGTGCCAAAACATATGAGCCCGGAGAAGGTCACACTATCTCACACACAGTCACTAGATACAGAAACTATCAGACTCGAAAGAGAACAAGAGCTTTAGAAACACAGTGATGTGACGTCACAAACACATGACAGTGTGATGCTGTGTGTCT
>JAHKKF010494410.1:0-23504 GCA_019740295.1 Labeo calbasu | reverse complement strand
AACAAAACACAAAATGAAATACAAAAAAACAAAACAAAATAAAAACAAACAAACAAACAAATAAATAAATAAACAAATAAAGTAAAAGAATAAAATTTAAATAAAATAAAACACAAAAAATGTAATGTAATAAAATACAAACAATAAAATTAAATTAAACACAAAAAAATACAAATACAAAATACAAAAAGGAATATGAAAAACTGATTTAAAATACATAAAACAAACAAAAAAACAAAATAAAATATAATAACGTGTGTTACAATTTTCATGATTTTTAAAAATATCATGACATAAATGGTTTGCTGAATAGTAATGAAATACTTAAACATAACAACAACAACAACAAATACTACTACTACTACTATAAATGTTCACAATCCAAACTGACCACAACATGTTTCACTGGGAAATATTTACAACACAGAAGTTACAAATTACAAATGGAATTTCAAGAGAGCATCTTGAAAGGTTTTTTTTTTTCATATTGAAGCAAACATTTTTCTGTCTGTGCACATGCGTGTGTTTCATAAATGAAGTCTCCACTATTGCACAAGGGTGATGCCACATAAAACCAGGTAACATCCCCCTCCCCTTATCACCCCGGCACAGCGTCTGACACCTGGCCCACACGCACACGCAAGCACACACAGACCACCGACTCCCTCCAACTCTTCCCCTATGATTGACTACCTCCTCTGATAGAGCCCACACTTATCTAAACAGCATTTGCATATTTGTGTAATTATTTCCTAGGGTTAATTAGCTCCTGCGAAACAATACGCCCGTAGAGACCAGTTCCTGGTGACAGGTTCACCCGCTCTCTTTCGCTGTCAACCCTCATCTCATCCATGCATGTGCAAGACCTGGAAGACTCCCAGCCTGCGCAGACCTGTTGCTCACGTCTCAATGTTTCTGCAAACGTACGGAAATTAACGTTTTGCATCGCTAGCATCAACAAATACAACTGCAAAAATAATGACCAGTTCCTCAAACAGCTATAAATACAGCATGCAGTTTTTTTTCTACTGTCTTCTTGGAAATGCTCCACACAATTTGAGCAATGTCTTACAGAGCTGTCCCACACACTGCAAACCCCTTGAATTGGCACAAAGGATGTGAAAACAGCATCTGAGAGAGATTCTCACTTTTTCTGTAGTATGACAGATTCTTACTGCACATCTTTCCCTCTATCACCTTCATTGTCAGCAATCAGATCCACAATGAGCGTAACTCCAACTCTATTAGACTCACTCCACGTAACACACACATTTTTCATTTCAGCTTTACACCTGCCAATCCATGTTGGACTACAAATTCCTGAAATTAATAGGTATGGAAGAACAATGGTATATGTATAAAATGCATTTATAAACCCAGCATCTAAAACAACTTTCCCCCTTTTACAGCAACATCCATTGGTTTTCTATTTAGTCTATTTAAAAATGTAATTTATTCCTGTTACTCCATTTTGTTCCCTTTCTCAAGCCGTCAATGTCAGATGATCCTTTAGAAATTATTTTAATATGCTGATTTGGTGATCAAGAAACCCTTCTTATTATTATCAATGCTGAAGTTGCTTAGTATTTTTTTTTTTATGGAAACCATGATACATTTTTCAGGGTTCTTTGACAAATAGAAAGTTCAATATACAGCATTTATTTACAAATAAATCTGTGACATTATAAATGCTTTTATTGTCACTTTTGATGAATTTAGCGCATCCTTGCGGAATAAAAGTATTAATTTCGTACTTAGCACAAACTTGAATGTGTATCTTTTCAAATCATCCTTCACATCTTTTGTATCTTCTTTACTATCTGTTCTAAACTAAAATATATAGTTTAAATGTGCATGTAACGTTAGCTTTAAAAATCAGCAAAGCCACCAAACACTATAAATTAGGGCTGGGTTTTGACAAACTTCAGGATTCGATTTGATTACGCTTTACAAGTTTGCGTTTCGATTCAGTATATTATTTTGGATATATATCAGGTACAGTACATGGCAAATTTTCTCAAGGAATAAAAAAAAAAATATTTCAACTAATGCTTTAAAATATTTACGAGAGTCAGTTGATACTACATTACTATAACACTGAAGGTTAAAATGATAATACTGAACTAAGCTAAAAGTTAACTTTAACTTTAAATTACATATCTACTCCAATTTGTTTTGAAATACAAACATTCAAATAGTGGCTGTTGTAAAAACGTGACGGATTTATTCAAACTTAAATATTGAAAAAAATACTGAATAAGTTATATGGTGCATATATTTAGCAAAACACTCCTATCTAGAGTTCATTTTTCTAGCTGACTAACGAGTTTATGGTCATCCAAAATGTTTTTTCTGAGGAACGTGACGTTACATGACATATTGTTTACAAGCTGTTATATTGACAACTTTGCGCGGTTGAAACGCTGAATGAGCGATCACATAAGACAAAAAAAAAGGAATTCCATAAGTTGTACTCTTTCTTTTAACATACCTTCGGTGTTTATTCATGTTTATTTCGTGCTGAAACTGTATCAAGGCGGAGGAGACGCTTTGCTCTCCCGCTTCTCTTGAACTGAGGCGCGAAAGCGATCTGTCACTTAGTGTTGCCAAGTCCGCGATTTTCCAGCGGAATTAGACTACTTTAACACTGTTGTCGCGGGTTGTTTTTGATGTCCGCGGGTTGAAGCGACGTCATATTTAGCCCCTGAAATACGAATTTACCAGGGGAACCTCAACAAAACACACACACTTTATTTCATCTCCCAGCACGCGATTTTTAACGGAGGACCCACCTCCAAACGCGATTGGGCTAGTTTTGAGTAGCAATTGGGCGGGTTTTGTTGTAAAAGCCCCGTGTCACTCCACACTAAACAGAGCTAAAACGGCATTTATTCTTTGAATATTGCAATAAAAAGGACAGAATCTAAGACTTTGTTTCAAATCAGAAGTAACAAATCACAAAGCTTATCGTGACTGATGGATAGGAGATGCGCAACAATTCTCCGTTCATAAAGTAAAACCAGGCTAGACTAACTGATTCTTGGAATTTAGAAAACAATATCGTTTCATAAAAATGAGAAAGATTAAAAACAAGTTATCGATATTTTTACCCAGCCCTACTATACAAATATTACCAAATGAATTTAATGTTTAATTTAGCCTTAAAGAATTTCCAAATTAAGCACAAGCTACTTAGCTATGTTTCATATACTCCTTATATGTAATGCTAATTGCCTATGGTGCATCTGTTCACTCATATGGAGCTGCAATACACACTTGCACACGTACATGTGACTATTAGAAAACAGCAGCTTGTCAAACTAACTTTCAGGAGCAAACAGTTAGTATTTAAGTCAGCACTGGTATTCAGTACAGAGTGAACATTACTTTTCATACTACTTGTCCTAATCATACCAAGAACATTTTTCAGGACATTCCAATTGCTAAATATCACTTTTGAAAAGCTCAGTCATAATTAACAAGCCAACTCTTTCTAGCCACACTGGGCAAACACAGTCCCCTCAGCTCATTTCAATGGGCAGTGGTAGCTTTCCAGCAGGACATGGGATTATTTTCATTTAGTTAAACGATTAAACGTTAAACAATCCAAGGAGGTAATTGCGTGTTTTGTATTATCACTGGAGCCATTAGAATGTGGACCTACTTTCCCAGTGTTTGCCGAGATTCGCATTAAGTGCCTCAAACGTCCGTTAGCCTGTCGCTAGCTCCACATGGCTAGCGTTTACAGAGACCGCGGACTGATAGTAAGAAATAGGAGTCTGGGAAAGCCGATAATGCTGAGGGATTTGAAAGTTGGCAGTGTGAGTGCTGGGTTTGTATACTCGGATAAGGCTGAGACTGGGTTTCATGGCGGCGCGTGGACTTCCTGATAGCGCCGTTAGCGCGCATGGAACACTAGACGCCTCGGGCTGGCAAAACGAGCACTGGCACTCACTTCCTGCAGATTTGCCGTCCACACCTGGCCAGTTCCAGACAAGGTGCTCCTTCAGAAAAGAGTGTGACCGCGGCAGAAGCCCTCATATCTTGCGGAGGGGAAAGGGGGGAGAGAACACGAACCAAGGAGATGACTTGAAAATCACAAGTAATTAACGACTAGCGAGCTCACCGAAAGCCAGTAAGATGACAAACGAGGCCAACGGGGAAGATGCGGGCAGAATATCAACATGCTTAGGGAAAACAGGAAATGAAAAAGGCGTGGGGGGGTTACAGACCCCCTAAGAGGGCTCCTAAATAAAGGAGGTGGAGGTATGGTGCTGATAAACGCGAGACTGTACTGTGACAGCGCTGTGACCTTGTTAGCATGGAGCTAATCTCGACAAAATTTGCTAGTGCATTGTTTCAAATCAATATCTCATTAACAAACTACAAAGGCCTAGGCAAAAGACAGCTCTTGGCTGCATGTGGGCAGAAAGGTCATCTCTGTGACATCTCAACCTGTCTCACTCAAAGCCTGTGATTGTCAGATTAAATTACTGCCTGGCTTTAATTGATGTTAGGGGAAGAAGGCACAGACAGTGGTTTGTGTGTCGTTCGCTGGTGAAGGCCTGCTGTGAAGGCCCTTGCTTTGGCTTCTGACAGCAGATTGGATGTGTTTCTTGGTTGACCTAACGGGAAGATTGGGAGCAGACATCTGAGCCGAGTTACAGCGGGATTCGCCCCGAGAGCGGTTACAATGCACAGCTTCAGAGAGAGGAGATCTCAGACGGTGGCAAGGGTTGACAAGCAGTTCATATGCAAAAATAACAGGACAACACGTACATACAGGCACATGGAGACAGCAGCCTCAGACACAGTCACTTCACTTTCTCTCTCTCTCGTGCTCTCTCTCTCTATATATAAAAATAGAGGGCAGATGAATCTGCCAATAGTTGTTTATTTTTATTGCATGTTTTTTTTTAGTTTTCATACCATGAAAATCACTCGATATAACTTGTAAAAGATAAACACAGGTCTAAATGAATCAAATGTTACCAGATTCCAAAATTAACTGTCTGTAAGCGCTAAATTGTGCAAAATTTGGCTTTGGTGAGTAAAGAAAAAAAAAACAGTTTCTGCAACTAAGAACAGCAGCATAATACATGGTTTAAAACAAATTGTATAAACAGTTGTCAGACTGTCACTGATGTAAGTTATGCAAGTGAACCAAATTAGAGATTTACCAAAGTAGAGATCAGATAATTAAATACATACATACACATACAAGGGCTGTCAACCGATAACATATACTATATATAGACACACACACACACACACACACACACACACACCTAAAACACACTTGAAACCAGAAGTTTACATACACCTTGCAGAATCTGCAATATGTTAATTATTTTACCAATATAAGAGGGATCATACCAAATGCATGTTATGCTTTTAGTACTGACCTGAATCAGACATTTCACATAAAAGACATTTAAATATAGTAAAGTAATAGTTGAATTTATAAAATGACCCTGTTCAAAAATTTACATACACTTGATTCTTAATACTGTGTTCTTACCTGAATGATCCACAGCTTTTTTTTTTTTTTTTGGTGATAGTTGTTCATGAGTCCCTTGTTTGTCCTGAGCAGTTAAACTGCCTGCTGTTCTTCAGAAAAATCCTTCAGTTCTCACAAATTCTTTGTTTTTTCAGCATTTTTGTGTATTTGAACCCTTTCCAACAATGACTGTATGATTTTGAGACCCATCTTTTCACACTGAGGGACTCATATGCAACTATTACAGAAGGTTCAAATGCTCACTGATGCTTCAGAAGGAAACACAATGCGCACATCTTCATTATGTTCAAAAGTTTATACCCATCAGTTTATGCATCGTTTCTCCTTCTGAAGCATCAGTGAGCGTTTGAACCTTCTGTAATAGTTGCATATGAGTTCCTCAGTTGTCGTCAGTGTGAAAAGATGAATCTCAAAATCACACATTCATTGTTGGAAGAATTCAAATACACAACAATGCTGAAAAACCAAAGAAATTGTGGGACCTGATTTTCCTGAAGAGCAGTGGGCAGTTTAACTGTTCAGAACAAACAAGGGACTCATGAACAACTATCTCAAATAAAAAAAAAAAAAATCATTCAGGTAATAACACAGTATTAAGAATCAAGTGTATGTAAACTATTGAACGGGGTAATTTTTATAAATTCAACTATTATTTTCTCTTGTGGACTATATGTTAATGACTTTTATGTGAAAAAATCTTATTCAGGTCAGTACTAAATAAAAAATAACATGCATTTTGTATGATCCCTCATATATTTTGGTAAAATAATCAACATTTTGCTGATTCTGCAAGGTGTATGAAAACTTTTGACCTCAACTGTATGCGTGTGTGTATATATTACATATATACATTATATACATATTATATATCGTTAATTCTTTACATATACATATCTCAGCACACATATATAAGCGTACTTGCACAGAGGCCCCAACTCATAAGTCAGTGAAGCTCAAAATAAATAAATACACTCACGCACACAGCAGACGCCTACACACACTTGAAACAGCAGAAAACCTCGTAACCTGTGATTCTGACCTCTGCTGCGGCCATATCACCAGTTCAGAAGTTTAATTAAGGCACGTCCGGTCGCCACGCTTGTGTTGGCAATGTGGGTTATGTGGAAGGTCTTCAAGGCCAAAGTTCACATACACACAGAGGACCTCCAGAAGTGTCCCTGAACTGCGGGAACACTGACTGAGGCTGATACAACCCGAGCCAGAATACAAGTCTCTTGACATCTCCGGCTCGGCTGGGCCATATCTAATAGACATGTAGGTTAGGGATGTACGAGCCAGGCATTGGGAAACAGTACATCTCCAAAACACGGATTCCTCTCGTCCCCGGGGGAACAGGAGAGAGAAGACGAGGGATAAATAATGGATGTCGTTCCTGTGGAGACGAAGGACGCAGTAGAGGTACACAAAGTAGGAACACCAGCAGTAACCCCTTGAACCGACGCTGACGTCCTACCAGTGGCCCATATATTATTGTTTTAGGGACAACACAATGTGCTTGCATTCATAATCATATGCCAGATACTGTTAAGCATTACAACATACATTTTTATTCTAAATACTGACTTTGGAAAGTTTCTTTTGCATACTACCAAAAAGAAAAAGTTAAATTTGTTTAAAACACAATAAGTCTCATTCATATTATTATTATTATTTTTTTAAATAAATAAATAAATACATTTTTAATTCAATATCTTTAATTATTAATATTAATCAGCACAATTGATTGAGAATGAAAAAGATGTTTCTTAAGCATTAAATGATTTCGGAAGAATAATGTGATACTGAAGACTGGAGTAATAGCTGCTGAAAATTCAGCTTTGCCAACACAGGAATAAATTACAATTGACAAACGATCCTAAAATAAGTCTTATTTATTATTTATTATATATGCAGGTTGAATGCTTTTACAAGGAAATATTTTGGCCATATAATATGCTAATTACTAACCGCAGGCATTTATTCCCTTAAAAAACAATCCAATGTGAATATTTCTGAAGAAAAATAAAATATGCAAGCAAGAAAACTTGTCTGCTATAATTCATGGAGACCCAATGGGCCTTGTTCCTGAAACATCAGCAGAACAAATTTCTGTGTAAACCGCACGTAAAACCGTTGCATGAATGGATTTACAACGTGTTTGGCCAGATTACCTCAACCCAGAACATTTCTATCATAACTATAAAGGCCATTCTTGCATTTTCCAGCATCATTTGCCAGCTATCAGATTTGACGCGTAAAAGTTACACGTAAAAAATCAATTCACGGTAAACGCGTCAAGAGGCAGAACTGTGTGTTGGAAAACAACGTAAAGCAGAGGCCTAGTGTCAATGGATGTTTTATTTTTCTCGTGTTAGGTCATAGCGTACACGACGTATGAAAGCAACGGCGATCTTGAGTGTTCAATAAACTCATGGCATCTCCACAAGGATCTGACACTTAAAGTTCTGCAGGCACTTAAGAAAAGAATAAACGGAGAGATGGAAAGAGCAAGAAAAGAAAAGAAAAACACCTCCCACAAGCTGCTGCGTCTGAATGTTTGACGAAGTGCTCTCCCTTTCTCTCGCGGCCGAACCGTTTTACAAAAAAAGCAACAATAAGAAATGTGAGAAAAAAAAAAGTGTTAGGAGAAGGATTCTAGTCATTTACAAAAATAAGTGGTGCTTTAGAGAAAGGCTGAGCGCACTGGGCTTTTTGTCCACTTGCTCTTTTCCCCTTGGGGCTGGGGCCCTAAGCCGGGTCCGCTCAGGCCTGAATGAAATCTTTGGAAGCTTCTTAAGCTCTGAATGTGGGTTTTGTTCTTGCTATTCCTCCGCTTGGCTGACAGAAAATAGGTAACTGGATTAGGCCTCAAATTCAGAGTAAAGTGAACTCCCAAAAAAACTTTGTATGCCACCCCCACTATTTCAGCCCCCCGGTTCTCATGTCCACCCCTCTCTTCTTCGGCGTCAGCAGACGTGGGCCGCTGGAGCTGTGATCTGTAAGATCGCGGGGAGATTAGGCAGGGCCGGGGGCTCGCGGCCCCGAAGGGGGGCGAAAAAGTAAGAGTGCTAAAGGCAGTTAAGGGCTCCTTAATGGGGGTAAGGAAGTGTATTAATCAACTCGGCGCTACCAAAGCCCCGAGCTGCAGGGCCCGGCCGGAGCGACATGCAGGTGGTCTAGTGCTCTACGGGGAGTCAAGGAGGGGAGGAGAGGAGGTTCGCTCGCGTACAATGCCACTATAAAAGATTAAAAACTTTGGGAGAATGGGACTCGCTGTGACCCGCCTCCTACTCTAGGAGCTGAGAGGATGGGTGGAGAGGAGGAGAAAACACACACAAATACAGACACACACATACACGCTAGTGTACCTGGACATCAGCGCAGCTACAGATACATAAAACAAAACAAAAAAAAAAAAGTGTAAAAACAGACTCTGATTGGACGCAGTGTCATTATGTACTAGCAAATAATGCGTGTGCTATGAAGTCATGGAGTGAATTCAGCACTGGTTGTCAAATATGTAAATCTGTGCGTATGATTTCTACATCTTTGTACACAAATATGTAAATTTGTGTGCGTGTGTGTGCGTGTGTATGATGCCTACACCTTTGTACACGTATCTTGGTATCTTACTGAAAGAACACTAATGAATATAGATCAGTAATTCAGAACCAGGAGTAAGTAGCAGGCATTTGACACATTAAATATATTAATGCTGATAAAATATATATATATATATATATATATAAAAATCAATCTAACAATAAACAGTCTAATTATTTTTTGTAATTAGTTGCTAAACACTTTCAGTTACTTCAGAAAAAAGGGAGTAACAATTTAAATTAAATTTCATTTGTTAACATTAGTTAACTAGGTAACACTTGCTACATTAGTTAACATGAACTAAAAATGAACTTGAACAGCATTTATTAATCTTAGTTAATGTTAATTTCAGCATTTACCAATGCATTATTAAAATCACACGTTGTATTTGTTAACATTAGTTAATGTTCTGTGAACTAACATGAACAAATTATGAAAGACTGTATTTTTATTAACTAACATTAACTAAC
Source organism: Labeo calbasu (assembly GCA_019740295.1). Lineage (NCBI taxonomy): Eukaryota > Metazoa > Chordata > Actinopteri > Cypriniformes > Cyprinidae > Labeo > Labeo calbasu. Next base: position 13,910 of record JAHKKF010494410.1, on the reverse strand, counting down.
TAACATTAAGATTAATAGTGTAATAAATGTATTGTTCATTGTTCATTCATGTTAACAAATGAAACCTTATTGTAAAGTGTTACTGTTAGTTAACATGAAATAATGAAAAATACTTTTAAAGCATTTATTAACCTTAGTTAATGTTATTAACACTAATACTTTTATCTTTTAATATTATTTAATGGACCCAAGTTAACAATGAACAGTTGTATGTTCATTAACTAATGTTAAAAAAGATTAATGAATTAGTCAATGCATTAACTAACATGAACTAACAATGAACAATATTTTTTACAGCACTTATTAATTTTAGTTAATGTTAGATACAAATATTTATGTTCATTTTTGTTCACAGTACATTAACTAATGTTAACAGATACAACTTTAAATTTTAATAATGTACAGTATTAGTAAGTTTTGAACTTTATGTTAACTAAGATTAATAAAAGCTATATAAATATTTTCATGTTAATTAATATAGTTAACAAATGAAACCTTTTTGTAAAGTGTTACCAAAATATTGTAGTCACTATACACACAATATTTTTTAACCTTCAAAAATAAGTCTCTAAGTCTCTAATAACAACATTAATAAGTTTTCAATGAAAATATGAACAAAAGCGTGGTTACATTTCTAGATAACTGAATTTACATTACCAAATGATCTGTTTAGCACAATATTTCTATTCTATTCTAATTTTCTGAAGAAAATTTGTGTAGTACTAAAACTCGCCACCACTATGCTAAGCGCTTTCCAGGGCGTTGATATGTGGTGGCTTATGTGTTCTGAGTGGTTTTAGACTTTTGTTTGATTACTAGCTGATTTCTAAAGAGCCCAACATTGAGTTTTTAATCATATTGAGCCTAAAGGTCTTGGGTCTGCCTAAGTTTAACATTTAGGGTTAGGGGAGAGAAAAAAAACAACAACATTAGAACTATTTAAATTATTTGCAACACTAATAGCAACCCAAGTTTAACATTTAGGGTTAACTTTTCCATTGATGTATGGTTTGCTGGGATAGGACAATATTTGTCTGAGATATACCTATTTGAAAATCTGGAAGCTGAGTGTGCATAAAAATCTAAACAATGAGAAAATCACCTTTAAAGTTGTCCAAATTTAGTTCTTAGCAATGCATACTACTAATCAAAAATTACGTTTTGATCTTTTACAGTAGGAAATTTACAAAATATATTCATGAAACATCTTTACTTAACATCCTAATGATTTTTGGCATAAAAGAAAAATCGATCATTTTGACCCAAACATGTATTGTTGGCTATTGCTGGTTTTGGAGTTTCAGGGTCAAAATTCAAATTATTTGCAACACTAATAAGTCTAACATTTACGGTTGGGGGGAGAAAAAAACAAACAAACAAAAACATTAAAACAATTCAAATTATTTGCAACACTAATAGCAATGTTTGCCTTAACAAGCACAGCTAATAATATCTGTAAATGTTATGAAACGATTTCCAATGTTATGAAAGTCTTTCCACTGTGCGTTTTTATGCAACTATAATGACTTAAGTACTATTACACATAAACCATTAACAAGCAGAGAGGATCTCAAAGTATACAAAGAAAATGAAATCAGAGCGTTGAATCATTGCATTTCAGCCACTGACAATGTGCTGCAGGATATTAGTTATATAAAACCAAACAAGCCAACAACACACATAAACCAAAGCTTGAAATCATCTCAACAGAGTCTCTTTAATATTTTCCTGCAGTGGTTCAAAACAAAACGGCTTTTCCACTTTGCGTGCATTTCCACTTGGCACCAGTGCTTCAATGCTCCCTACAGGAATTCACAAGCACACATACAGTAGAAGTCAGAGACACACAGTCATCAGCGCACACGTCCTTGTGCCGGGCTGAAGCTGCATAATGCGGAAGAGTGGAAAGCAGGCAGACGTCAGAGTGTGCAGAACACTGCAAGGCCATCCGGCAGAACCGGACTAACAATCTCATACCGCTAGACTTATAATGTGCCAAAAGTTCAGGAGGAGAGCGAGAGATGCTAAGTCGCCTCATTATATGAATCCCAAACTATCCCAGTTGAAATATTTATTAAGACATTAATATGGGTTCTTCCCTTCTGCCTCTTCAGGGTGATGCGGCTCCTCTCGGAGACTAACACGCACACACACTCCTTCTCGATCTCTTACTCATAAACACATACATCGCTGTATGTGCGCATGAAGATGTCAGCAGCGCCGGGCTCTTATAGATATTGACAGTGAGTTTTTCCATTATACACAGCAGCCTGGAGAGCAACTTCCTCTATTCACCACACCAACACTGATGAAACGCCTCAGAAACGGACGAGGTGTTGAAATCTCAGATTCACACTCACTGATGGCTATTTCATAGATTTTTTTTTCTCTTACTGAGCGTGTGTGTGTGTTAAAAAAACAACTTCATCTGGGCAACACCACAGAATTCTGTCCTCAATGAGAATTTATTAAGGAGGGATAGGTGTCAGAGTTAGTTTATGGTGATAAAAAGAGGGTAATTAAGAGAATTTGTTTACAAAGAGAGAGAAAGTGAGAGGTATGACGGTTTTAAAGCTGACTTGATGCTAATAGTGCAGATAATTATACCTCAGTGTGCCTTGTGTGTGTGTGTGTGTGAAGGTAGCCTCAGAAGTGTGTTGACAGCTCACACACCGCTACCGAGTCAACGACGGTAAATGACAGCACGAGGAGTGTGACGATATGTGACGTGGCCGTCAAATGGTGATAAAACAAAGCGCTAACTTTCGGGAGACAAATTTTATGCATTTTCATTTGATGCCTCCTTGTTTCATCCGGTTGCCTCATGGTTTTGCATTAGAAATTATTTATTTTCTTGATTTAGAATGCATTGTCTGTGGTGTGCATGATGTACTGTATATGCAAAAAAAAAAAAAAAAAAAAAAAGTGTGTTTGAAAAAGTGTGACTGCATTGTATAATCTGTGAATACTGAGAAAACAGTTTGACTAACTTAAGATCAATTGTATACTTTGTATTCTTAAAGTCAGCATGAAATGAAAAATAATGCTATCTATTTTCTAAAAGCATGTTATTGATCTTATTGTGAACAATTCATCCTTGCATTTTTATGACTTCATAATTACAAAGTTTGGGATCAGTAAGATTTAACATTTAAAAAAAAAATATATATTTTTAAGCTCATCGAGGCTGCATTTATTTGATAAAAAATACAGAAAAAATGTGAATTTTGTGAAATATTATTGCAATTTAAAATAACAGTTTTCAATTTCCATTTTCATTTCAGTTTCAAATATACTTTAAAATATAATTTATACCAATGAAGCAAAGCTGAATTTTTAGCATCATACTACATTCTTCAGTGTCACATGATCCTTCAGAAATCATTTTAATATGTTGACATATTATCAGTGTTGGAAACACTTTATTTTTTTTAAACCTGTGATACTTTTTTTTTTTCAGGATTCTTTGATAAATATGTTTTTTTTTTAAAAAAGTGTTTATTCAAAAATTTTGTGTTACGATATACATTAACGTTCACAAGTTTGGGGTCAGTACATTTTTTTTCTTTGCTTTAAAAAATAAAAGTAATAATGAACACTTTTATTCAGCAAGGATGTGTTAAATGGATAAAAAGGGATAGTAAAGTAAAGATAGTAAAGTTGGAAAACATTTCTATTTGGAATAAATGCTGTTCTTTTAAACTTTTTATTCAACAAAGAATCAAAGAAAAAAATAACACAGGTTCCAAAAAAATAAAAATCAACACTGATAATAAATCAGCATATCACAATGATTTCTGAAGGATCATGTGACATTGAAACTGGAGTAACGGCTGATGAAAATTTAGCGCTGCATCACAGAAATAAATTGTATTTTAAAGTATATTAAAATAGAAAACTGTTATTTTAAAAGGCAATAATTTCACAATATTACTAATATTTCTTTATTTTATATCAAATAAATACAACCTTGATGAGCCTAAGACTCCATTAAAAAAAATCTTACAAAAACCCAAACTTTTGAACAGCAGTGTAGATATGTGCAACAATATGAAAAAAAAAATAGATTTGCCTCCATCTCTTGCAACTTTAAATGTAACAAAATGAACATTTAGCAGATGTTTGCATTTAAAATTTACTGTATTTCTTTACTGGTAAATACATTGATGACTCAACCTGAACTTCACCGATTTTTGTCCAATCAGATTTCAGAATGAAATTGTCCCTCCCCCTAATGGTGCATGACTGCTATATAAAATTAAATAAATAAAAATGGACAAGGCACTTTGGTAGAAAGCACATCAACGAATACAAACGGTGCTCATCAAGCGATTTCACTGGGTTTTTACAAACAGAGAAAAGAAAGCGAGATGAAAAATCTGGACGTTGTCCAAACTCTCCACAGCCTCCTGACCGCACATGTGTGGCCCACTCACTCAGCTGCCTAAAACCCCCTCTCACCCTCTATTTCACCCCATATTCTTTTCTCTCTCCATACCCATCATCCTCCCTCGGCCACTCACTCGTATCGGGATGTGCTCCATCTCTCTTTCCTTCTGTGGGTTGCGATACTTCTCATAAAAGTCCTTCTTTTTCTTGTTCTCCCGCTCTTCCTTCCTCTCTCTCTTTTCAGCCGGCTCATCAGAGGCATCCGGGGACGCTTTCTTGGCTGGATCCGGAACCTTCTCCACCTCCAGAGAGTTCTCGTTGGGGTTCAGCACAATCACCCCGTAGCCCTCCTGAGAGACAAAACACATACAAATGAATAAACAAATAAACAGGCTCCAATGCTCTTTCTGATTGTACTTGAGTTGCCAAAACAAACCGGCCCTTCATAATAAAGCAAGGTGTCCGGGGAGAGGCATGTATGCCAGCGCTGTGAGTCACGGCATTGTGTGGCATGCAGTAGAGGAGTGAACTGTTGGGAGAGGGATTAGAGCCGCTCTCAATGCGAACGGAGGTCAGTGTTGCTTTCATGTGCGCTCAAATTCAGCTTCAGCTTCACTTAGTGCGCTGACATTCAGCTTACGGAGAAATACTGCTACTGAGGAAATCTAGCTTTCCTAATTGACTGTGGAATATTCAGGTATATAAATATTAAATGATGACCAATATTATATATTTATTCAAAATGGTAATGTTTTAGATGCATGTCTAATTTTGTTTCATCAAAAAATTATTAACCATGACTGTAAAATCAACTTACAGTGGAATTACATATTTTTAATCAAATAAAACCAAAGAAACCAAAAACAACACAAAAATAATACAAATAAATTCATTCATTAAAACAATACACCAAAATAACAAAATTTAAAGCCTTTAATACTCAATGGTATCAGTGTCTCAGTGGAAATAAAGTGGCAGATATAAAACAGCCTGCTGCTTTTTCTGCTGCCCAGCTCTAAATGAATGCACAACACACAGCCAAACTCCCGCAAATCTAAGTTTCTCCCGGACGGCTCAAAGTGAATTCTGATCCCTGCGTATGCTAAAAATATGACCAGAGCTTACAAATCTCACTTCATTGAAAATAATAAGAGGGGAACAAAAAAAAAAAAATTCAATAAGAATTACTATTTAAAAATAAATTAATTTAATTTAATTACTTAAAAGCACAATTATTTCAATGATCTAAAATACAAATAGTAGTTCTTCACACATTACTGCGTCAAATTACAAAACATTCATATTACATTTTGAAGCAATAAAACAAGTTTTTAACATATGACAATTTTTCTCCGCCGACATAAGAGCTTCATTTGCATAGTTGCAATAACAAAAAAACCAAAGGTGTAATTTTCAAAACAGCTAATTAAAAATTAAGCTTGTCAATAGCAAACCATTATAATTATTTCACAAGATAGACTGCAAAGCAAGCATTTTCACGTCTAATCAATACAAACAAGCTCACACCAGCATTCTACTAATACAACTAATGCGAACTAAAAACATTAATATAAGATTATTATGAGCTCATTTACAGTTTTAAATAAATTCTAAAAGCAGAATTTAATTTACACTTAAATATAAAACAAATTAAAACGCATGCATATTAAACATTCAACACAAAATCAATGAGATCATTAAATTATAAAACTGAATCTGACGTAATTAATTTCTGTTGAACTCTGAGTCAGTTTCTGATTAAATGAATGTCATGTTCTTTGAAATCCAGTCAGACAGCTTGTGGTGAGTAAAAGCAGAGGTGGTGTTTATCAGAGTTAGTCTGAACTGACCAGACGTGGGGATGAAATTTGTAGTTAGTTGTTCCTGTCTGGCAGGCTGGTGTCATATAAGTGATGTCGGTCGGCTCTTACTGTGGTGTTGTGGTTAGAGTGTGTGGTGAGAGAGGCTGAGTGGAGCTCGGTGCCACTGCCCACTGGTGGCAGGTTGGATAAATGACCGAGGAAAAGAAACGGTGCTTGATAAAAACCAACAAACTCTCCCTTGTCATGTATGTAGAGGTTATGGAAAATTTTTCAGAAGTTGACTAAACTGAGCTTAGCTTTGAACTAGTGCCACTGGTCTCATATTTATCACGTCAGTAAAACTAAAAATATCTCTAGCAACACAGTGTAGTTTCAGCATTCTTTACTTTCATTACAAAACCTGCTAATTTACACAAAATTGTCAAAAAGTCAAATAGCAGTTGTATAAACATCAGCAAATTAATGTAGATTCCAGAAATTATGTGTTTATCCAAAAAAAAAAGAAAAAAAAAAAGGTGTGATTCAGTCTTTACATTGCGCAGCTGATGCTAAATGCGACCCTGGACCACAAAACCAATCTTAAGTAGCATGGGTATAATTGTAGCAAAATACTGATTTTTCTTTTATGCCACAAATCATTAGGATATTAAGATGTTTCATGAAATATTTAGTAAATTTCCTACCGTAAATATATCAAAACGCAATTTTTGATTAGTAATATGCATTGCTAAGAACTTCATTTGGACAACTTTAAAGGCGATTTTCTCTATATTTAGATTTTTTTGCACCCTCAGGTTCTAGATACTCAAATAGTTGCACCTCAGCCAAATATTGTCTTATTTATTCAGCTTTTAGATAATGAATAAATCTCAATTTAAAAAAAAATTACCCTTATGACTGGTTTTGAGGTCCTGGGTCACAAATTTAATGTATAAATCTCACTTTCAAAATATTGACCCTTATGACTGGTTTTGTAGTCCTGGGTCACAAATTAATTTCAGAAAAGTGTGCAAGAGTAATATAATAACAAATTAAAACAATTAAAAATAATATGAAATATCAAAATAATATAAAATAATATTTTTATTACAAATATTATATTATTATTATTATAATTAAGTGTAACGGCCATAATTATATAATAAAATGGAGGAAAAGAAATTCATAATAAATAAAAAAAATTGATATTAAAATAATCAATAAAATGATTATTTATAGTCTAGTGCTTCTAATAGTTAGTGACAAATAAAAAGCACTCATGATCAGGCTTTTCCGTTGATATGTTTAGCATTCAAACTTCGTTTGCTGTGCGTCCCGTTATCTGAAAGACTCTAGAGCCTCTCTCTCTGTGTTACGACGCATTTGCCGTATCCCGGACTCTTCCCATGCCCTCCTGCCCTGGCAGGCACCTCCTCGAGGGGCAAGTGGCGACAGGGTCTGGCCCCTGGGCCAGCGGTCAGCGCAGGTCACCGCAGCCCCTCACTGGGGCTCAGACCCCCATAACCCGCCGCTGGACTGCCTCTTTAGTGCTCTTTTGTCCGGCTGTCTCAGACCGGCCGACTTCTTGCACATAAAACAACAATGACTTGATCTCTCCGAGCTGTGACTGACACCGCTGTGACATTCTGGAAAATTCTCCGGGTTTTATTTTTTGTGTGTGTGTGTGTGTGAGTGTTTTAATTATATGACAAAACAGCTCACCTTTTAAGAACCCGGTTTAAGATGGGGTGAGGGAACGCATAGAGCTCGAGATGAAAGAACTGAGAGTGTTTCTATGCTGCCAGACAAACGCTACAAAAGATCCATCAGCATGAAAACCTTCTGCCACAGCGTATTTGACCATTTAGTGATACAAACACAAAACCGGTTCGGTTTGATCCGGTTAGATGCGTAATTGATAACTATAGCAATGATGGCGTGTCCCTCAAATAAACTCTATTTTAAGTCTGAATGTCTGAAACGAGACGTCGCTAATAATCCTACACCTTTGACGGACAGCCCAGTGTTTTATCTATTTGCGGCCCTTTGTTTGGCTTTGAAGTGAGTGTGTCTGTCTTTTTAGGTCTCTGATGAACTAAAGCGTGTATTGCTTGGGCCCGGCGGTGAGAACAACACTTGACGGATACAAAGCACGCTTGATAGCAGTCAGGAGTGTACGTGTTTGTGCGTGTGTGAGATAAAACGGCATGTACTATATGTAGCCGTTCGCATAGGAGTCAACATACAACTTGGCACACCGACATGTTTTCGTGTCCTACAATGAGAACACGTTAACGTGGTAAAAAAGCGTGCGTGTGCGATCAAAGCGGGAGGTGGCGAGCTCTCGGTGTTAAAAGCGACGGACAGACTCTCCATTATAGCACGGCCTTGGCCTGGCCCCCTGTGTCTGCGCGTCCTGTTCTCTGATTGGCCGTCGTCCGTGGAAATGCCCACGGCTGAGGAGTCTAGCCAATCACGGAGGAAGAGACATCAAGGACGGCACGTCGTGATTGGCGGAGGGAGCAGATGATCTGAGGAGGGTCGGCACATATTTACACACACACAAAAAACTCAAACAGAGATGCGAATTGAAAAAAAGATTTGATTACAAAAACTAAAAAATTACACCCTTAAGCATATTGAGCAAATGTAATAACAATAATAACATTTGCATAACCCTTACAGAAGCGCAGCAACACGCGAGACGAACCGACTGACCGGCAACGCCGTGCCGCTCTCTCTTTCTCTCTCTCCCTCCCACATACTGCAAGCGGCACTTGCGCGGGTCCGTATTACAGTCTTTCATTACAGGTTGGTGTGGTGTGCCCCCTCTAGGTGAATGTAAATCCAGGATACAGTATTATAAACCCGAGCCCTGTGAGGCTGAGATTGAGGCCTGCCTTTCAAGGCCACCTCTACTCCCCGCCCCACAGTTCTGGGTGACCTTGTCTGTCAGCGGCGCTACATGGGCTTCTTTTCTACCGTGCGAGAGGCCATTATCCTTTTCTCCGAGATACCACACACAAACCTCCTCTCTCTTTTTTTCTCTCCGTGAGATTAAGACTGCTTTCACCCCCCCAGTTCCTTCTGCTCCTCTATACAAATATACCCGGTCCTGATTGGACGAGGTGACACACACACACACACAGTGCTAGAGCTGGGCAGTAAGCTGGTATATACCGTATACTGTCACCGGGTTAAGATTTTGCTGTACTGTTTATATAGCAGTACAAATTTGCACAGCAAAGACAATCTTGACATTATTTGATTACAAAACGGGACGTGCCCCAAACAAGTTGAGATGAGGAAGAACTTGTTATATAGGGTGTTGTATGGCTTAGCGAAAGACTTTAGTCATATTTATTGTCGCCAAGCAATGACGCAACGAGTGATATTAATACAGAAATCGATGTGTGTTCACAGATGAATATATAGGCAGTTTTACAGCTACTTCAGATAAGAATTAAGTATCTTAAAAAATGTGGGTTTATAATTTGGGATGCAATGGTATTACATTTCTGGCCCATGCAAGTTGAACATTTTCACATGATCACATAATCATTTAGACACCAGATATAATTTTTGATATTTTCTTTAGTGGTGGGTGCAGAACACTAAAGTTTATTTATGTAAGTGAGGATAGCAAAATAAAGTAAACTGCAACATATTAAACTCAACAATTCTTCATACAGTGGACTACCAGTAAAATTGATAACAAATTTGGGACCAAAAATTATTCACTTTGACCTGCCCATGTTTTGATTAAGTCTTATTTTTTTAATTGCTAATGCGACCTTCTTAACACCACAGACTGAACAAAACTAAGCATTGCTTGGTAATTGGTCAACAAAGTATTGACAGTTGTGTAAATATTGTCATACTAACAGCTGTCTGAATTTTTGGTTGACATACTTCTCTATCAAAGTTATCTGACATTATCAAGATGAATTTGTTCTGACACAGTTTAACTCAGAGTTCCTGTCATATTTTATTACCATTTTCTAAAGTATAGCGAATAAACTGTGACAATGTGAGAAATGTTGAAGGTGCCTGAATACATTTTGGTTTGTAATAATAAAAAAAAATACTAAAATGAACTGGTACAGCTGCATTTAGGCATCACAACATCATAATGTTAACATTATAACGTACAGTATTAAAATATATATTCATTTTAATATTTGCTAAATTGTTAATAAAGCTAAATTTAATGAAAAAAAAAAATAAATTAAATATCCAGTAATGATAAATAATTCCACTAAATATTAATAAATAATATTAATTTCACAACTACTACTACTAATAGAAGATCCAGTAAGGTTAACTAGTCAATAATAGTTAACTACTTCAGTTAACATGATCTAAGAATGAACACTCTCAAAAATGATGGGTTAAAAACAACCCAGCGCTGGGTGAAATATGGATAAACCCAGCAATTGGGTTATTTTCTGTAGTAGTTCTGTAGTAGTTTTATTTAAATCAACTACTGCTTAAAAATTACTATATTTCTCGCTTAAAATTAACTCAAAATAGGTTGGAAATTTACATGTATTAATATGTTCAATAAATGAATATTTATTAATAAATTAAATAAATAATAATTAAATAATAAACAGTGTTTTAAATTGTTTATTAATAAATGTTCACCTTTTCATTACTGCTGATGCCTCTAGCAATTATGCACCTGATTTTTAATTTATAACCTATTTTGGGTTCATTTTAAGCCAGCCATAGTCATTTTAAACAATAGCTGAGTTAAATAAGTTTAATAAAACTACCTAGAAGTAAACATTTAACCCAACCGCTGGTTCAAAACAACCCAGCTTTTTTTAGAGCGTGATTTTTTTCATTTACAACCTATTTTGGGTTAATTTTATGCCAGCTATATAGTAATTTTTAAACAATAGCTGAGTTAAATAAGTTAAATAAAACTACCTAGAAGTAAACATTTAACCCAGCCGCTGGGTCAAAACAATCCAGCTATTTTAGGGTGTGATTTTTTTTAAACTTACAACATATTTTGGGTTAATAGTCATTTTAAAACAACAGCTGAGTTAAATAAAACTACCCAGAAGGTTGGGTTAAACATTTAACCCAACCTCTGAGTCAAAACAACAGTCGCTGGGTTTGTCCATATTTCACCCAGCGCTGGGTTTTATTCATCCCAGCATTTTTTTTTATAGTGAACAATACTTCTACAGCATTTATTAATCTTAGTTAATGTTAATTTCAACGTTTACTAATCTACATTGTACTAATTTGATCATCCAAAAGCTGAACATATAAGCTTTCCACTGATGTATGGTTTGTTATGATTGGCCGAGATACAACAATTGAAAAATCTGAAATCTAAGGGTTCAAAAAAAAAAAAAAAAAAAAAAATCAACATACTGAGAAAGTCACCTTTAAAGTTGTCCAAATCTTAGCAATGCATATTACTAATCAAAAAGTAAGTTTTGATATATTTACAGTAAATATCTTCATGGAACATGACTTTTACTTAATATCCTAATGATTTTTGGCATAAAACAAATATGTATAATGTATTTTTGGTTTTTGCTACAAATATACCCGTGCTACTGGTTTTGTGGTCCTGGGTCACAAATGTATTGCTTATTACTCATTCATGTTAGTTAACACATTAACTTACATTAACTAATGGAACCTAATCATAAAGTGTTACAATATCCAATTATGATACATAATAATACAAAAAAATCCAATAACCAAAATATTGAGCATTGCATCTTCAAGTATTAGTTATATAGTTTTATGAGAAGTTTTTTAACTGATGTCGGATTTGTTATTATATTAACGAGAACCTCTAGTTTTAAACACACAGAGAAATAATCAAATAATATAAAGAACAGTTCATGCGTTTCATTTAATTCACATATACACATTATATAAAATGACTCGTATGCCATATGCGTACCTCCCACCCGTACACAGCAGGATTCGAGGAAAGACTTGCGTCTGCACGCGTTACATTGTATGGATGGACTTTCAGGGCCTCGTAAATGTCCATTAAATGACTGTGAAGCATAAGATCTTTGGAGATTTTAAAATCCATACAGTAAATTACTGCGTGTGGAAGTGGGGAAGAGGAAAGACATAAGCCAGGCTTTGAGCGGCACAGCTGACTGAGACGCATGGCTGTGATTAAGCTGTCCCGCTGTTTACAACACTGTAGTTACAGCTCGGGGCTTTGGCTTTATCAAAGAGATGTTGGGAAACCTCGCTCATGATCGAAGACACACGCACACACATATATAAACACACACATCTGCTTTCAGTGAGCTGTGCAACCCCTTGAGGGCAAGAGAGACAGGGAAAGAAAGAGGGGAAAGAGAGAGAGACTAAACGAAAACAGTGAGTGAGGGAGGGAGAGAGAAAGATGGCAAGCAGGGGTGCTGTAGCATTAATCATGGTGCAGGTGGAATTTGTCAGAGCTATCGATTGTGTAAGTAAATGTTACAGAAATCATTTGTCAACTTTTTACAGGAGGGCAACGTGTCAATCGCTCACAAGGAAGTGACTGTGGCAGAAGGGAAACACCGTTTACCACTAGAGAAACAACGCTGACCTGCAAACAGACAAACTACTAAATACCTACGATACTGACATCCAAATACACAACCGCTAACTGTACTGATCTGCTAAAGCATATACATACATATACGGTATATATACACACACATAATGATGGATTAATCTCCTGTTTTCTGTTTGTTTTGACTATACTTTATAACTGGTAAATACAATGTGAAAGTAAAATAGGTTGTAAATGGCATGTCATATTTACTATAACATAAAAAAATGCATAGAAATATGATTTATGTATGTATTTATATATTTAAAATAAATGCAAATAAACAAATAAATAAATGACACCATCCATCAGCTCCAGTTCCACATGTACAGTGGCAGTACTGAGGTCCAGAGATGTGTTCATGGTGTGGGGGCAGCGGGATGAATAATTTAGCGATACAGTGGGCTTGCTTTTACCTTCATGATTTATATTTCTATATTGTTTCCCCACCTGCATGCATGTACATTTTTAATGAGGGAGATGGGTGGTATAGATCACTCAATGATAGCTGCCCCATAATATCTCCAATTGTTTCATATATAAATTACCATATATTGAAAGGAAAGAGAGGGTAAGTGAATGTGTAGCTGTGACTCTCTTCCGTAAGGGTGAGATGGATAGGGCGTTTGCTTTGACAGGTTAACGGTACTGTACAAGATTAGTGGGTTATTACAAGGCTGCCAACGTATGCACGTGTGACAGTGCTATTAAACATGTATACATTAAAAGTCACAGCATAAAAGCTATGGCAGCTTTTGTTTGGCATGTAGACACTTGTTGAGGCTGTTTTTTTAGTTCAACCTTAAAAATCAAAAACAAAAACAATTAAATTAAACACAAAGCGCGCACACAAAACAAACACAACCTAATGTAATAACGAAAATACAAGACAATGCAAAAAACAAATAAAATAAAATAATTAAATTAATAAAATTAAAAAACAAAAACAAGACAATGAATAAAATAAAAAATAAAAAATAAAATAGATAGATAGATAGATAGATAGATAGATAGATAGATAGATAGATAGATAGATAGACAGATAGACAGATACATACATAAATGGATAGATAGATAGATAGATAGATAGATAGATAGATAGATAGATAGATAGATAGATAGATAGA
>JAHKKF010494402.1:0-15216 GCA_019740295.1 Labeo calbasu | reverse complement strand
ATTTTATATATATATATATATATATATATATATATATATAAAATAGACACTATATTTAGTTAATATATTTTATTGTTTTTTTTACATCACAGTAGTATTTTCTTGCATTAACTGTGTGCTTTTTTTAATTTAAATTTTATTTTGATTTGTTTTTAGGAAAATATTTCATAATTAAATGTTTAATAAAAAAGTTGAATAGTTAAAAATATGATGAATCATTAGTAATGATTATTCATTAATACTTTTAATCATTTAAATCATGATTAATTAAAATTAATCACATCTAAAAGTTTACATATTATGTGTGTGTCTATTTATACACACACTTGCATGTACATATTTTAAAAAAAAAATTATATAAATATTATAAATATATATATATATATATATATGCTCAAATATATAGATGCATGTTTGTGTATTTATATATAAAAATGTACCTGAAAATGTATTTATTAATGTTATTTAATATTTTAAAATATATGCTATTTATGATTGTTGTCATTAATAATTTTGTTATTAAATTGTTTATTATTATTTAAATGTTATTATTTTAGAATAATGTTACAATAATATAATAACTTTACATAATCTATATGTAGTACCATTTGAGTACTTTCTTTTGGTTATATTATATACATTTAAAATAGACATTGTATATTTAGTTAATATATCATTGTTTCTTTTTTGGCATTACACTAGTAAGAATATGATTTTATGAATATGAATCAAATATGAATTTTGATTTGTTTTTAAGAAAATATTTCATAATTAAATGCAATATTTTATACGTTTAATAATTTAAAAAAAAAAATGATATTCATTAATATTTTGAATAATTTAATATTAAGAAAGCCATAAAATATTCCTTTCTTTTTACATTTGAGATGCAGTGTTGATGTTACACTCATGACGAGCAATTTTCCAGACATTTAAAATAAAACAACTACAGTTAATCCAACTAATCCCAGTCTGATGGTTCAAAATATAAAAATCTGTTCTGTTACGTAAAGCCAAGTGAAGCACCTGCCTCTCTCATGGCCTTTCCTTGATAATTCATGTCGTGGTTCAGAGCGGACAGCCAATCGATTCTGCTCAGTTTTCACAGTAAAACACCATTCTCCATCCTCCATTCCCATCGTCTGGTAATGAAGGGCACCTTCTCTGCTGCTACGGATGAGAGTATCAAATTTAACCCAAGACGCTCAAGCAAAGAAATCTTCTGCTGTGTTGTTATCTTACGTTGCAATCCGTATTCATACGAATACCCTACAGTACCTGCAGATGATTGGCTCTCCTGGTAATGAGGTTTACAGTCATGACTAATAGACGAAGACCTTTTGCCGTCACTGTGTTTGTTTAGCTGGTTAATCTTGAGCATATCTCTCAGTCAGTTCCTCCGCTGCCCCTCTGACTTGAGGAAATGTCACACGCTATCATGAATAAGAGATGAGTGTCGGTCACAGAAGTGCCCCAGGTGGCTTCCAGCCCCTCTCCTCCTCTCGAGAGCCTCCTGCCACCACCTCCGACTGCTAACGCTGTGTGTTTCTCTGCTGACAGGTGTATTCTTGCGCTTTATTGTTTCGTGCGTGTAACTGCCACGGCTGCTGATAATGTATTCCGCATAATCCTGTAATTATTTTGTGTAATTACAGTGCATATCTTTGGCCTCCGCTGTCAGATAGTCCACATAGCTTCCGCTCAAACTCATCAGTATTCCCGCTATACAATGCCTGCATTCTTGGTTTGTTCTGTCATTTACTCACGCTCACGGCGTTCCAAACCCATAAGACGTCAGCTATTTTTGTCCATACAATAAAATTGGAATTTGTACAGTCTCATTTGTTTTTGTACAATCCACAGTTGCCACAGTGACATTTTGGTTTAAAGGGATAGTTCACCCAAAAATGAAAATTCTGTCATTAATTACTCACCCTCATGTCGTTCCAAATCTGTAAGACCGTTCATCTTTAAATCACAAATTACGATATTTCTGATGAAATCCGAGAGCTTTCTGACCTTGCGTAGACAGCAACGCAACTGACACGTTCAATTTGAGGTCTAAAGTGATTAATGACAGAATTTTCATTTTTAGGTGAGCTATCCCTTTAAGGATTGGGCTAGAGGTGAACCTTCAAGCTTTTTTTCTAAAAACCGTTATAAATTCATCACCACCTTGTAAAATAGTAACTTTTTCTTTCCTAACTATTCCTTTGAATCTGCAGCCTTGGCAGAGGAAATCCAACAGTTAAACAAGCCGTCTATTTCTCTAAATGAGTGCTCATCTTGCACAGGCAGCCTTGTTACTTCATTGGAGTAACAGAGATGTGAAATGTTCTAGAGAGAGCAAATGCGAGCTCTGCAGTCATTTAAGTTGCAAAGCAATAGATGAGGCTGTTTCTCGGCGCTCCTTTCAAAGCGTATTATTGACTGTACCGAACACAGTGTAGCTCAGTTCAACGCATTCAGAAGAATTAGGTCTCGTGGACTAAATGGGACCGTAGATGACCTGAAAGTTTCATATGTGAAAGGCAATAGTCATTAGAGCGAGAGGGAGAGTGTTTAATGTCCTGTGTAATGAATGCAGAGCTTTGTGTGACCTTGTTTGAAAAGAGGTTTGTGACATTTTTCATCTTTGGTGATTAAATCCATCAGATTGTCTGCTCTTTACAGAACATCGCATGCAGACGTGCACAAATTGTTAGAATATCGTTACAATATAACCTATTGTTAGAATATATTGTGGTGAATATACAGTTGAGGTCAAAAGTTCACATACACCTTGCAGAATCTGCAAAATGTTAATTATTTTACCAAAATAGGAGGGATTTTTTATTTAGTACTGACCTGAATAAGATATTTTATATAAAAGTCATTTACATATAGTCCACAATAGAACATAATAGTTGAATTTATAACAATAACCCATTCAAAAGTGTACATACGCTTGATTGTTAATAATGTTGTTCACATGAATGATTCACAGCTGCCCATTGTTCTTCAGAGAAATCCTTCAGCTTTTTCGATCCATCTTTTCACACTGAGGACAGCTGAGAGACTCATATGCAACTATTACAGAAGGTTCAAATGCTCACTGATGCTCCAGAAGGAAAAGCGGCGAATTAAGAGCCGGGGGGTGAAAACTTTTGAATTTGAAGATCAGGGTAAATTTAACTTATTTTGTCTTCTGGGAAACATGTAAGTATCTTCTGTAGCTTCTCAAGGGCAGTACTAAATGAAAAAAATATGATATTTAGGCAAAATAAGAAAAATGTACACATCTTCATTCTGTTCAAAAGTTTTCACCCCCCGGCTTTTAATGCATCGTTTTTCCTTCTGGAGCATCAGTAAGTGTTTGAACCTTCTGTAATAGTTGCATATGAGTCCCTCAGTTGTCCTCAGTGTGAAAAGATGGATCTCA
Organism: Labeo calbasu; assembly: GCA_019740295.1. Lineage (NCBI taxonomy): Eukaryota > Metazoa > Chordata > Actinopteri > Cypriniformes > Cyprinidae > Labeo > Labeo calbasu. The sequence goes on along the minus strand of JAHKKF010494402.1, from coordinate 11,795 downwards.
AAATCATACAGTCATTGTTGGAAAGTGTTAAAATACACAAAAATGCTGAAAAACCAAAGAATTTCTGGGAGCTGAAGGATTTTTCTGAAGAACAGCAGGCCGTTTAACTGTTCAGGACAAACAAGGGACTCATGAACAACTATCACTAAACAAAAAACCACAGCTGTGAATCTTTCAAGTAACAACACAGTATTATTAAAAAGTTTGAACGGAGTCATTTTTATTCAGTTATTATTTTCTCTTCTGGACTATATGTAAACATTTTTTATGGTCTTATTCATATCAGTACTAAATAAAAGATAACATGCATTTTGTATGATCCCTCTTATTTTGGTAAAATAATTAACATGTTGCAGATTCTGCAAGGTGTATGTACATTTTTGACCTCAACTTTATATATGAATTAAGATTTTAAGCATTTTACATTTATTCCAAAATAATAAGTCAGTATCAATTTAAGCGATATGTTTTATTTGTGAACTTACGTTCAGCTATTACTTTTAATAGTTAACTTTTTGATTTTTCAGATCATGAGTCATCAAAGCTCAGTAAATATTGGTCACAGACACTGAGATTTACTGTAAATTTCACCATGTTGATTACTCATTAAAAACTCCCACAGATCATGTTTCCATTTTAAGTCTTATTTTGTCTTAACATAGTGGTTATATGTAAGTGTGTGAGTTGTTTACTTACTTTTTTAAAATTAGTCTTTCCATTAACGCCATTATATTGTTCATTAAGGGAGAAGTCCACTTCCAAAACAAAGATTCACATATAATGTACTCACCCCCTTGTCATCCAAGATGTTTATGTCTTTCTTTCTTCAGTTGTAAAGAACGATGTTGTTTGAGGAAAACATTTCTGCATTTTTCTCTATATAACGGACTGCTATGGTGCCCCGATTTTGAACTTCCAAAATGCCGTTGAAATGCAACTTCAAACAATCCCAAATGCGGTCATAAATGATCCCAGCCGAGGAAGAAGGGTCTTAAGTTGGTTAAGTTGAGGGAGAACATGAGATGGGAGTTTTTCGACATACCCTAAATGTCATAAACCAGAACAAAAACAGTTGAGGTGGAGTAAGACAAGACAAGTGTTTGGCGTTAAAAAGTATAGAAATTGTTTTTTGTTATTTTTATTAAAATAACCGATCGTTACACTAGATAAGACCCTTCTTTTTTGGCTGGGATCGTTTACAACCGCATTTGGGATCGTTTGAAGCTGCATTTTGGAAGTTCAAAATCGGAGCACCATATCAGTCCATTATATGGAGAAAAATGCTGAAATGTTTTCCTCAAAAAACATAATTTCTTTACGTCTGATAAAAGAAAGACATCAACATCGTGGATGACAAGGGGGTGAGTATATTATTTGTAAATTGCTGTTCTGGAAGTGGACTTCTCCTTTAAGACTTCTCAATTACCCCCCATCAAACTCACCGAATTCTTTAGGGGGTCTGTTAAAACTCAATGGGCTCAGGGGAGGCAAGAAAGCCACGGACTCCCGCCATAACTTTACCTGCTGGTGGTAGAAAAACGAGTGATTTATACACTTTTTAATGATCAGAATTCTGTCCTGACAGGTGTACTATGCAAAATGACATAACCGTTCTGTGTAATATTCAGTTTGATGGACTGGCCGAGAATTTCATTACTGGCAAACGTGCTGCCGAGGACCTGCAAACAGCAGAAAGATTGACAGAGCTGCTATTTTTTTATGCTGTAACATCAATGCGACGACAGTACTGTCCTTCACCATTTACATCATTCCCCACAAACCAAATGTCTCTTGTGCCCCGACAGGTGATTTAGTGTCCAGGGCCATGCACCATCTCCAGCCTCTGAGCGTAAAGAACCACAGCAACGGCACTCCGCTCCCTCAGAAGAGCAGCCTGATCCACTGGGAGCCCGAGGCTTTATATACGCTCTGCTACTTCATGCACTGCCCTCAGATGGAGTGGGAGAACCCCAACGTAGAGCCCTCCAAAGTCACCTTGCAGACTGAGAGGTGAGGGGACTTCCACTGTGCCTGGGTATTTTTCTAGGGAGCTTTCTGATTGATGCAGTCGCTCAAGGTACTTACCTTTAGCCAAGCAGTCGTTTATTCAGCTTGACACTGTAATATGATGAAATGCAGAGGAGTGTAAATGTGAAATACAGCGCAATAGACTGCAAAGGAAAGGCAATGCAATGTAATGAAGCCACGTTATAAATAAATTAAGAGATGAAGCACCTTCTGAATCTGATGGAAAATTATGTGTGCGTCGTTTTCAAAGATATTAAATATGTAAGAATTTATGGCTTCATTTGTCTGCTAAATGTTGATCTTGTTTGGTGTAAATATTATCAGGTTAACTTGTGTTGCTCAGCTGCTAATAAGATTTAACTTCGAAACCGAATTAAAAAATGATATCTTCCAAGGTCATGAAAAGGGCTTTTGTTGAGCTGATATTAAATCAGTTGTTGTGAGATTGAATCTAGTTTTTGTTGTTATTGCTGACTAAAACTATTAAAACATTTTTGGTTATCGAAATAAAACAAATAAAATCTAATATAAATAATGCTAAAAAAAAAACTAAACTAGACAAAAATTAAATGTTGGCTTGTTAGCTAACTGAAATAAGTTTTAATTTTTTTAATGGTTATTTTTTTATTTTACATTGTAAATTTATTGAAAAATGTTAAATAATGTTTTTAAAATTCAGTTTAATTTAAATTTAAATAAACTGGTAATAATTGAGCGTTAAATTAGCATATTAAAATGATTGATCATGTGACACTGAAGACTTAAGTAATGATGTGAAATTTCAGCTTTGCCACAACAGGAATAATAATATATTATATATATATAGAGAGAGAGAGAGACAGAGAGAGAGAGAGAGAGAGAGAGAAAGAAAACTATTTATAAACACTTTTTTTAAAGCAAAATGATAAAATTACACTAAAATTAAATTGAAAACCTGAAAATATAAATATAAAGCTAATTTAACATATTAATCGATACAATAATAATAATAATAATAAACACAATTACATTAGTAAAGACAAACAATATGTATTTGTTAAATATGTCCTTTTGTTAGTTTAAATAAAGCTGAAATAACTAAAAGTAGTCACTGAAATCAAAATAAAACTGGAATAAAAACTATATTTACAAAAGAAAAACTATTTAGAAACGTGGTTGAAAAAAAGAAAAATGGCAAAATTAAACAAATAAAAATGAAAACTGAAAATATTAAGATAAAGCTAATTTAATGTATTAATTGATACAATAATAACAAATAATACCAAAATAACATTAGTAATGACAAATAACATGTATTTGTTAAATAACATAATCATTTTGCCTCCTTTTGTTAATTTAAATAAAGCTAAAATAAATAAAATATAAATATTAGATGAAAAACTAAACAAATGTTTGAGATGTTGCCATGGCATTTAACTAAAAATTCTTACTGAAATGCAACTAAAATTGAAAAAAAAAAAAAAAAAAAACTTTTTAAACACAAGTGCAAAATGACAAAATTAAAATAAAATTAAAATAAAAACATTTAAAAATAGACCTAATTTAACATATTAATCGATTTAATAATAACAAATGATAATAAAATAACATCAGTAAGACAACTGAAATAATATAAATATTAGATGAAAAACTAAACAAAAATTTGCAATGTTGCCTTGGCAGCTAACTTAAAGTACTTACTAAAATGCAACTAAAAATGAAAAAAAAAAAAAAAAAACTTTTTAGAAACCTTTTTTAAACACAAAAGCACAAAAGAAAAATGACTAAAATTAAACTAAAATTAAAATGAAAACTGAAAATATATTAATAACATATTACCATATTAATCTATACATATAATAAAATAATACCAAATTAACATTAGTAAAGACAAATAACATGTATTTGTTAAATAACAGTCATTTTGTCTCCTTTTGTTACTTTAAATAAAGCAGAAATAAATAAATTATAAATATTAGCTGATGCATTGCCAGCTAACTAAAAGTACTTTCCAAAATCAAACTAAAACTGGAAAAAAATATTTAAAAAAACAAAAAACTATGTAGGAACATTTTTGTAAACAAAAGCAAAATAACAAAATTAAACAAAAATTAAACAAAAATTAAAATGAAAACTAAAAATCTAAAAAGTAAAACTAATTTAACATATTAATCGATAAACTAATAATAAGTAATACCAAAATAGCATTAGTTAAATAACCTAATCATTTTGTCTCCTCCTGCAGGCCGTTTCTCGTACTGCCTCCTCTGATGGAGTGGATCAGAGTAGCTTTGGCACACGCGGAGCACCGCCGCAGCTTTTCAGTGGATAGCGATGATGTTCGGCAGGCGGCCAGACTCCTGCTGCCCGGGGTGGATTGTGAACCCCGCCAGCTGAAGTAAGCATGCTGCCATTAAATTAACATCCAGCTACCAGATATTGCTACCCATCATGAGTGAAATGGAAATGGCTCATAAACATTCTGTACAGGGAAAACAAGCTCAGTCCACCCAATATGAGGCATGCGTCACATCATAACTGCTGTTTTGTTGCTATTAGGCCGAGAGTTGTAATGAAAGGTTTGCCCATAGATGAGTGACTCAAGCTTTTTGCAGAGGATTAAGACATTAGAAAGATGTTTGTTGTATGTGTGCCGCAGGACGGATGACTGTTTCTGCGTGTCTCGTAAACTGGACGCTGCCTCTACCGAGGCCAAGTTCCTGCAGGACCTGGGCTTCCGCATGCTGAACTGCGGCCGCACTGATCTCGTCAACCAGGCCATCAACTTACTAGGACCCGGTGGAATCAACAGTATGAGTGAACAGGTTCGAATGATTGCTACATTTAGATAACAGACATCATGCACAAAAACTGTATTTTGTAACAGTTTGGTAAGGTGGGGGTTTAACTTTTTGATGATAAAAAATGACAAATATATATATATTATTTTATTTTATTTTATTCTATTTATGTATTTATTTTTTTTACGTGGGAACCCAATTCCTGAAATATACACTTCCACTTGGGGTATATATATATATATATATATATATATTTAATGCTGTACTTTTTAACTCAAAATATCCTGAGAAAACAATTAGCATGGTTTCCACAAAATATTAAATTAAAAATTCAGCTTTGCTGTCACAGGAATAAAGAACAATTTTAAAATATATTAAAATAGAAAACAGTTAAATTATCAATTTATGATAATTCAATCATTTATGAATTTCTCAACTTATACAGTATTACTTTTAATGTGCAAGAAAATGTTAAACAAAATATTAAATATCTTTACAAATAATACTTTACAAATTTATTTGTTTTAAAAATGTGTGCTTTGAATAGAATAAAATAATCACAATTCATCTAAATTAAATTGAATTAAATATAATTGTCCAGCAGAATTAAATAATTTTAAATGTGAATGCAAAAAAAAAATAAATTAAAAAAAATAATAATAAAAATTAGCAAGGAAAATGTGTGATATTATATATCTTTACAAATATTTTTACTGAGATTAAATGTACTTAAGGATTATTTTCTCTGAATAGAATAAAATAATCACAATTCATCCAAATTAAATTAATATAATTGTCCAGCAGAATTAAATTAAGTTTTGAATGTGAATGCAAAAAAAAGACATTTATTGTGCAAGAAAAATGTTTAGTGTGATATTATATATCTTTACAAATATTTTACTTGTACTTTTACTGAGACTATTTAAATTTGAGAATTGTTTTCTTTTAAAAACATGCTTTGATTAGAATGAAGTGATTACAATTAATATAAATTAAATTAATATAGTTAAATAAATCAATAATTTGAATAAATCAAATTTTGAATGTGAAAAATGTTAAGTGTGATATTATATCGCTTTATAAATATTTTTACTAGTACTTTTACTGAGATTAAAATTAATAAAATTAAATTTGAGAATTGTTTTCTTTTAAAAATGTGTGCTTTGAATAGAATCAAATAATCACAGTTCATCTAAATTAAATTAATGTAATTGTCCAGCAGAGTTAAATCAAATTTTGAATGTGAATGAATTATATATGTCGTGTTTAAGTTTACATATGACCTTTGACAACCCTAAACTTTTTTCCCTCAGCAAAAGTAAATAAATAAATGCAATTTGAATGATGCAAAAATAAAAAATAAAAATAAATAAATAAATAAAAGAAAAGGTACCTTTGACAGCCCTAAACTTTTTTTTTTCCCTCAGAAAAATAAAATAAAAAATTTCAATATGTTTCCTGGGCTTTTGAACACCTCTGTGGTGAATCAGTTTACACTGGTTTTGGCCTGGTCTTGTATGCTAAAAGTTGCAGGTTCACCCCTAAAAGTGGTTCATTCAAGAGATCCCATCCCACTACAAATGCAGGTGCAACTCCAGGTGCACAAATGCACTATTTGTCACTTTTAAATAGACAAAAGTAACTAAATGAAGATAAATGCATTAGTTGATAGGCTCCAGACTATAAATGCTTGCACTCATTGCTATATTTTCCATTTATGGAAGCCCAGAAGGAAACAAACAGACTTGCACAGCAGGTTCCCCTTAAGATTCACAGTGTTTAACGGTTGACCGTACTAATCAGAGCCAGCTTTTAGAAACACACCAGTGCGCTCTCCCTGATTACTTTGCTCCGTTATTGACCTCAGGGAGTGGAAACATTTGCCATTACCTTTGTTTCTTAGCTAATTCACTTGTTATCTGATTTTCCATCTCTTGATTTGAGTAACAGTACGGTTTTTAAGGAGATTGGTTCCTATCAACAAAAGAAGACTCTTTCAGTGCTCGGATAAAATACAGAAATGTATTCAAATGAAACGCTGCGTATTGTCAAGTTGTATTCCCTCGATATGTCTAGCGTATGCTCAGTGCGACTGGTCTTTTATGTGTTTTCCAGGGCATGACTCCTCTGATGTACGCATGTGTCCGCGGTGATGAAGCCATGGTTCAGATGCTGCTAGACGCAGGAGCCGACATCAACAGTGAGGTTTGTGACTACGTCTTTGCTGTGTTCTTACATACACATTCTGTACACCCATCCTCCCGTCATGTAGTTTCATGCGTAGTGTTTGTGTTTTCTGTGTTGTGGTGTGACAGGAGAAAACTCAGACTGCTTTGCATGCCCATGAGGGATTTGTCTGGGTAGATTTCTGCTGTTTTGTTGGAAATCACTGTCACTGGGTGCTGTTCTAACAAACTCGGCGCTAGAAGCTAGCAAAGACAGATTTCTCACTAATATACACGCTCGCTATTTGTCGCTATTTCCAGTTTGATAAAACACGCCTCAGCGCAAGTCACAGCTTCAGTCACTTGTAGCAGGAAAATAATATTGTTTACAACTGTGTCATAAAAATGTGAAAAGTTCATTGACGTTTGCTATCAGGTGTTGTTTTTCTCTCTCACAAAGCCTTACACTTTCTGTCTCACAAGAATTTTGACTTGTTTTTCCCGTTAAAACATATGTAAGCCAGAAGATAAGGCAACGTATTGGGTTAACCTTCAATTTGTAAACTTTATCTATGACAACATAAGTTAGAGTACAAATTCAAATACAGTATATGTAGTAGGGTCCACATTTTATCATAGTTTTTAATCATTTAATAAACATTTTTTTATTGAAGGTTGCCCAGAAGTGTTTTGTTGTTACGTTAACCTGCCAAATACAAGGTATTTGGTGCTGGTGTTAACATAAATTAGAGTTGAAATACTAAAAATAAAAATACGCTGATATACACTAATTTACACATAGGGGTGTCACGATATACCAATATTGACATTCAATATTTAAGTTTGGAGTAAATATATTGTTCCTTTTGTGTGCAATGGTGTGATTTATTAATCAAAGAAAAGAAAAAAAATAAGACTGATAGCATGACTTATTTATTATTATTTATTATTATTATTATAATTTGTAATTTTTCAAGGTTTCTATACATATCACGTTATCAATATCATGATTTTTTGAAGCCACTGTAATCATGTAGTGAAAAATCTGATATGGTGACAGCCCTATTTTATCAGCATTATAATAATAGTGATACGTTGAATTGAAAAGCTAATGTAATTTTTGTGATTAATGAATTGAAAATATTATAAATGTATTTTAGTAGTTCTTTTAAAAGAATATTACTGTATTTCTGATGCTTTGATACTACTGAAACATTTCTTATTACAGTCATAAAATATATTAAGCCTGTTTTTCGGATTTCATTAAATTCCATCAAATTGAATAATACATTGGATTAAAGATTGTTCAAATGTTTTTTTTTTAAATACGTAAGAATTATTCAATTCATTTTAGGAATTTTACTAATAATTCAATTGGGCAAATCTTAAAAATAGGCTTTTTTTTGTTTATTATCAGCGTAGAACATAGTTGTGCTGCTTAATTTTAGAGATTTATGCAATTTTATTTATTATAAAATAATAGTAAGAATCCTTCAAATTGAATTGAATAATCCTAACACGTTTTAATTGAATAACTGATTAAGGATAATTTAATTAAAATATGTAAGAATTATTCAATTAAGTTTGATGGAATTTTACTGTTATTTTGCTATTAATTAAATTGCATTAATATTGAATTAATGCTTAATGCCTAAGGCTTTTTTAATGTTATTATCAATGTAGAAAATAGTTGTGTTGCTTAATATTTTTGTGGAAACTGTGATAAACATTTTCAGGATTATTTGCTATATAGAAAGTTTGCATTTATTTAAAATAGAAATCTTTTGTATCATTATACATGTCTTTACTGTCACTTTGATCAATTTAATGCATTTATATTGAATAAAAGTATTAATTTCTTATAAACCAAAATCTTTGAATGTGTATATGTACATTCCTTTTCAAAACAATTTTTAATGTTTGTGAGTCTCGTATGCTCATCAAGGCTGTATTTATTTTACTAACAAATACTGAAAAAACAGTAATATTATTGCAATTTCTAATATCGCTTTCTTATTTTAATATACTTTAAAATATAATTTATTTCTGTGATGCAAAGCTGCATTTTCATCAGTCATTACTCACAGTCTTCAGTGTCACATGATCCTTCAGAAATCATTCTAATATGCTGATTTATGTTGACAGTTGTGCTGCCAAATATTTTTTTGAAACCTGATACTTTTTTTATTCTTTGATTAATGAAAAGTTAAAAAGAACAATTTCTAACAATTTCTAACAATATAAGACTTTACTATCACTTTTTATCTATTTAAGACATCCCTGCTAAATAAAAGTAATAATTTCTTAAAAAAAGAAAAGAAAAAAGAAAAACAATTTACTGACCTTTTGAATAGCACTGTATATAATAACACAACATTTCTACTTTAAATAAACTCTGTTCTTTTTTACTTTTTGTTTATCAAAGAATTGTGAAGAAAACAAGTATTATAGGTCCCAAAATAACAGCACTGTTTCCAACACTGATTATAAATCAGCATATTAGAATGATTTCTGAATGATCATGTGACACTGAAGACTGGAGTAATGATGCTGAAAATTCAGCGCTGCTTCACAGGAATAAATTATATTTAAAGTATATTAAAATAGAAACCTGTTATTTTAAATTGCATTATTATTTCAGAAAATTTTTTCCTGTATTTTTGATCAAGTAAATGCAGCCTTGATGAGCATAAGAGACTTTATTAAAAACAAAAAAAAATCTTACTGTTCAAAAACTTTTGACCGGCAATGTACACTGTGCAGGCAGCTCTTATAAAGAGGAAAAAAGGCAAATGATTCTCTCCCATCTCCATATTTTCAGCTGAGCACGGCGTCTCTGTGCTTTTCCCAGGACAGGTTTTTAAAGGTCTCCATCTCTCTCATTTGTGCCCTGCTCTGTCCCCTGTACTTCCCGTAGGTGCCAAACACAGTGCAAAAGTACCCCTCAGTCTTCCCAGAGACCCGGCAGGCCACGCCTCTCACCTTCGCCGTACTTCACCAGCACATCCCCGTGGTGCAGGTAGTGACCTCTCTCTCCCGCCCGACCTTTCGGCAAAATTTCAAGCCAAACAACTGAGCCATAATAAAATTCCTGTAGCGTATGCATCAGTTTTCTCCTGAAAGCCTTGTCTGCATGAATTGAGGTTTTTGTTGCACTCTCATTTTATCATGAAGTCGTACAGCCATTATGATTCATTATGTGTTTGCTTATTTCACTCTCATTGTCTCTAATTCCTCAAATGAGACTTAGGAGGAGTTCCTTTTAATTTTTCTGCTTTCTTTACTCGCAGTTGCTTCTGGACGCTGGAGCTAATGTGGAGGGCTCTCTGCAGGACGGGATGGAGAACTACACTGAGACGCCTTTGCAGTTGGCTGCCGCTGCAGGTAAGAAAGCTCGCACTGCAGACCGGACAACAGTGCCACTTCCTTCTCGAATTACTGAATTATAAGCCAGCGGGGCCACAAGAGAGGACTCAGCAGTTTGTGTGCTGTAGGGAACTTTGAGCTGGTCAGTCTGCTTTTGGAGAGAGGAGCAGACCCCATGGTTGGGACCATGTACCGCAACGGCATCTCTACCGCACCACACGGAGACATGAACTCCTACAGCCTGGCTGCAGCGCATGGACACAGGTAACACACACACACATTCATAAGTCAAATGTGCACACAGTCTCGTAATTTATTAATAAAACTGCAAAATCGTATCATTCTCATCCTCGTGCTGCAGGAACGTGTTCTGCAAGCTTCTGTCGCAGTCGGAAAAGGGGAAGGCAGATGTTCTGTCTCTACAGGAGATCTTGGCTGAGGGATCAGAGATGGAAGAGAGGAATTCCCTGAAGATTGAAGCAAGCCGCACGGGGAAGGCCAAACTCAAAGCTTTGAGAGAGGCGATGTATCACAGCTCTGAACACGGATATGTCGACATCACATTGGACATCAGAAGTCTAGGTCAGTAACAATACTGTATTAATTTGCGTAAGTTTAGCTTAAGGGGACATCGGATGCAAAATTCACTTTTATGTAGTGTTTGCATATAAATGTGTCTTAGCAGTGTGTGGACACAACACCCTACAATGATAAAAATCAATTTACTTATATTTTTAATCCCCAAAAAACCTAAACAGTCTCTATTATTAAGCCATTTTGATTTTCTGTGCAGTATGACATCATACTGCTCAGGCTCCGCCCACAACCTCTGTTTTCTCCGCACTCGAGCAGCTCATAAACAAATTTTGTAGTTAGATGTAAAAATGAACATAAGAGTCTTCATTTTCTCCCAACATCACAGCCACTGAGGACACAGTGGATTATTTTTTTATTTTTTTGATGGTAACACGCAACCGAATACACAAAAAACAGAAGAGAGGGGCGGGGTGAGCAATAGCTCATTATCATTTAAAGAGGCATGCACCGAAACAGGTTGCTGTGAACAGAGCTGTTTTTGACAAGGTAAAACGGATGTTGTTTTACACAACCATTGAGGAATTTTAACAAAAATATATTGCAGTCATTTCAGACCCTCATAGAGGTGTGCTCTGGAAAATTGTTGACATGGCACACATACATAACTTGGAGCTGATAAATATACAGTTGATGTCAAAAGTTTACATACACCTTGCAGAATCTGCAAAATGTTAGTTATTTTACCATAAAAAAAAGGAATCATACAAAATGCATGTTATTTTTTATTTAGTACTGACCTGAATAAGATATTTAACAAAGACATTTACATATAGTCCACAAGAGAAAATAATAGTTGAATTTATAAAAATGACCCTGTTCAAAAGTTTACATATGCTTGATTCTCAATACTGTGTTGTTA